>BHDV01065607.1:160411-183055 GCA_005406045.1 Adoxophyes honmai
ATGTGCTCTGCCTACCCCTCTTGGGAATACAGGCGTGATGTATGTATGTATGTATGTACAAACACAAGTCTATAGCTAATAAACGCACTTTGAATAGTTTTCGTTTCAAATTGTCGATATAACTGTCATATTTTATATACGATGTCTTACAATAATATTAACGTATTGGCTACAAACCGTTGCTCACTCGCTAGTTTTTAGATTTGATAATTTACCTTTGGACTCGTAAGTACTACTGATGTTTACTTCCACAAGAGGCAGAGTACATTTTTTCATACAAATCATTTACTTACATTTACACCATCGATCGCTAGCGCTGATCACTGGTAAACTAGTGATATAGTTTACTTAGCATCAAACAATTCCAAATATTTTCGTTTCCTGTGTGGTGTCGGGATAGAATACTTAACACCTCTCCATTTCTTCGGTGGAAGTCGTAAGAGGCTACTAAGGTAGGCAATACTTAGTATAAGTATGCTTTAGGAGTCAAGCTAGCAAGTTGTTACTATCATACAGCTGCCGGCATAAAACCTAAAAAAATATACTTACTGGGCTGTCCCATAAGTAAAGAGACAAAATTGAAATGAAAATATTTAATGAAAAAATGCAATAAAGTACTAACATTTACAATAAGTCCAATTAAAAATGTTGTTTTATTTGTTATTTTATATTAAATTTGCTTGTGCAATGCCTTTATGACCAATTTTTCTCAAGTTTATTGCTGCTAGCCTCATTATAGCTTTTCCGGACCTAGTTGCAACAATTCTAGCTAGTCTAGTCCATCGATGTTAAAATCGCGTCAAAGATTTAGGTTTTTCTGATTGTTTTTTATATTCTCGTTTGCATAAATACCAAAATGTTTCAATATCACAAGCTTGGGGGACATTTGGTGCGTTACTTTGTTTTCGTATAAAGTCTTTCACCGCAGCCTCTAAATGTTTGGTGGCATCCGTCATGATGCCACATCTAGCCAGAATATAATTTCTGCCCTTTGATAATATTTATCAATGAAGGAAATTAATCGCTTTATTATAAATTCTCTTAGGTAAATGCGTGCGTTCTTAGAGCCTGTGTAAATGTATGGTTCAGACGTATTACCACTCTGGTCTATGGCTTGCCAAACAAGGTATTTATGGAAAAATTTCGTCTTTGGTGCGATTTTTTGAGAATAATCAACAGCGTTTCGACTATTCGCGTGACAGTATTGCTTCCCAGGAACATCCGTTGGGTCTACGGGCACGTAGGTCTCGTCATCAATTATGAGAATTTTTCTCAGTGTTTTTTCATACACTCTTCGGCATCCTCTTTTAGCTCGCGCTTTTTGATCTTTAATGTATTTAGGAGCAGATAATTTTACAAATGCTTTAAGCTTGAGGTCGTGTCTTTACATTCGAGTTATACTTGACTTCAATATTTTCAATTTATCCGCAGCGATTCTAATAGACATTGATGGGTTGTCTTTATAAACTTTTTTTACTTTATTTATGTTTTTAGCTCATGAAACAGTGCGTTTTCTTCCGGGAATGTTCTCGTAAATATATCCGTGCATTTCCTCAGAATGCTATATAATTCGATATAAGATAGTTTTCTGACTCCGTCTGGAGAAAAATGCCGTATCATGTCTGTTTTTCCATGACATTTATAAAACTGAAAAATTATCTTTGCAAATACTTCGTATTCAGCTCTCTTCATTATTAAAACTAATAAAATACTTTCGTAATTCCCGCGTAATCTGACAGATATAATGCCAATGGCGGTCATGATAGTTATTTTTCTTAAAAAAGTAAGAATATTTTCAGCCAGATTGAAATTTCAAATTTGTCTCTTTACTTCTGGGACAGCCTTTATTCAAGAAGTGGTCACGAAAGGTGAAATAGTCAGTTTGTTTGTCTATATCAGTTTTCGTGTACTCTGCCTACCCCATTTTGGATACAGGTGTGATGTATGTATGTATGTTATTTTACTGTCACGCTAAACTACCAATATCGTGATATTAGTCCACACTGCGTGATGCCTACCTACCTAATCTCCGTGAGTTGCCAATTGAGAATGCCGACTTTTATTTTCAACCTCAACAGGCCACAATACCACAGAATGGTTAGAACTATAAGAATAAGAACTGTAACTGTAAGAACTCACAAAAATACACAAAGGTAAATTAAACAACCATTTTAAAAGACAAAACTCCCGTTTTCCTCATTATCATTGTTTGGACAGAATAAGTAGTTAAAATTTCGCCACATCTGGCAGCAACATGAACTAATTTTTCTACCTTTAATCGCTTTCTTAACAGGTAACACCTTTCATTGAAAGTCCTTTGTAATCCACATCTGGCTAAAATGTCTTGTTCTTAGGAAGAAATTAAATGACACCTGAAGGCATTTAACACAGTTAAACAATAAACCAAACACATGTCATTGCTTACTTTAAGAGGTTTTTCGAACTGAGCCGCCCTAAAATTCAACACATGACTAAAACCTTCCCAATATATTTAGTGCTACTCAAAAATAACTAGGTACAAACTGAAGTCAGTAGAGAGTTGCTTGTGTGTCACCCCTATACATTCACATTTAAGTTCACAAACGAAGCCACTAGTCACCAAATAAATTAATAAATTAGTCATAAATTAATAGCCTGCGTACCTATGTTTTTATGTTTTGTTTTATGATTTAAGATTGTGTTTATGTTTGTGTTGTTACTTTATAATTGGAAAATCTTCTGGAATAAATAAATTTCATTTTCATTTAATTAAATTTCATTTCAAATAGTTACAAAACTGATCAATAGAAACGCCGGTCGAAGTGACGAATTTTGCTCAAATATTTTTGTATTTTTTAACCGACCTCAGAAAAGGAGGTATTCAATTCTGTTTTTTTTCCTCGCCTCTCACAACATTATTTCGCGGAGTGGTGTTATTCTAAACCCCACATGGTATCTTTACCTTTCCAGGTTAATTCCTGTAAGCACATTTACCTGCCTCCACGCCTGTTAAACAATCCCTTTGACCTGGATCCAGCGATTGAGCACGCGTTATGTAATCCCGGCCACGGAGCAGGCGAGAATGGAGGAGTCTTTAGATTATCTACAAAAGACTAATACTGGGCTAAGAATATACAGGGTGTCCCAAAGTTATGGGACATGAAGGGGAAGTACCTTAAATAACGTAGATAGTGTATTTTGCTCAAAGAAGACTTTACCTTATTTTTAAAAGTTAGTTATTCTGCATTCATAGATTTTTTAAAAATTACTTGCTTCGTCTGGGAATCGAACCGACTAAAATGTCAAAAAAAAAATCATCCTGTTTTTATGATGCCAATCGAAAGAATAGCTAAAAAATGATAACTCTGCTTAAGTAACATAGTATTTTAAAAGAAAGGAACAACGTGAAATTAATCAGTTTAATCATATTAAAAACATACATGAAACTGTCGTAGTCAATTAAGTGGGTATTTTTGTGTAAATTAAATTAATTAAATGCTCAAAATATGATCCCTCTGGTCTGATGCAAATCGCTAATCTTGTAATAATTACGCTGCCTGTTGATTTTCTAACAATTTTATAGTGAACAATCGATTTAATATGGCACAATTCTGTTTGTAACTCGCCCACGTTTTTGTATCGCTTTTTGTATACTTAGCATATCTTTTACGTATCCCCAAAAGTCAAAATCTAGTGGTGTAAGGTCCGAGGGTCAACAGGCAGCAGACTTATTAAAAGATTGGCGATTTGTGTAAGATAAGAGGGATCACATTTTGAGCATTTAATTAATTAAATTTACACAAAAATACCCACTTAATTGACTACGACAGTTTCATGTATGTTTTTAATTTGATTAAACTGATTAATTTCACGTTGTTCCTTTCTTTTAAAATACTATGTTACTTAAGCAGAGTTATCATTTTTTAGCTATTCTTTCGATTGGCATCATAAAAACAGGATGATTTTTTTTTTGACATTTTAGTCGGTTCGATTCCCAGACGAAGCAAGTAATTTTTAAAAAATCTATGAATGCAGAATAACTAACTTTTAAAAATAAGGTAAAGTCTTCTTTGAGCAAAATACACTATCTACGTTATTTAAGGTACTTCCCCTTCATGTCCCATAACTTTGGGACACCCTGTATAATTCTAGTTAGTCCGTCAGTTAGATTATAGAAAAACGTAAGACACGCGTTTTTTATTTATCAAATAATTAAACATCGACTAAGGTCATTCATGATCATGAAACTTTGGGGGCGGGGGCTTGTGATAATTGTGTACGGACAGCTGCAGAGAAAAGTAACCCCCGCCCATACAATGTCTCATTACTAGGGGGTTACCTTTCTCTGCAGCTGACTGTACCACGTAGTGACGTCATTCGACACTTCAAAGCGCCTGGAAAGCAGTTGAAAGAAGTAGGTATAATAGCAAGCCAACTTAAGACCTAAAAAAAATATGCTAGAAGTGGCTAGGAAACGTGAAATAGTCATGGTTTTGTCTATATTCTCGTCTGCTCTGCCTACCCCATTTGGGAACACAGGCATTATTGTATGTATTGTATGTATTTTTAGATCTATTAATGTGACTTCAACAAATCTTGTTCTTTTGGTGTGTCAATTTTTAGGATGACCTGTCCAGTGATGAATGTCCTGTGCCTAAACTTATGACAGGTATAATAAAAATTGACACATAATATTATCTCCTTTCCTCTATGAGTTGTCCTCGACGTAGTTTTAAGGAGGAAATTGAAAATTCCGGCTGACTAAGACGCGGGATGTGCGCCGCGTGCGCAATCATGCAATCATACAATCATGCCATACATCATACGATCATGCGGGGACGTGTGGCGCCAAAATTATTTGGCGTCGACTGACTAAGTTCTATTGACACTTTTAAAAAGAAAACTAAAAGTGCATTCAAACAGACAAAGATTCAAACCAGGTTAATCAGTTTTTCATAGGAAAAAGCGGGTTGAAATTGTCTTATTCCAAGATTTTGTATATTTAGTCGGGTTTAGAATACCGTCTCTCTGTTTCTGCCGTAGATGTCGTAAGGGGGCGTCCGTAAATTACGTGAGGTGTTTTAGGGGGGGTGGGGGTCGAGTCAAATCTCATCTAATCTCACGTCGGGGGGAGGGGGGGTCACGGCAAATATCACGCAATTTTTTTCTTGTTTGAAACAAACAAAAAAACTACTATTTTGGTCCATTTAATCCAGATGCCTAAGGTCTTAAAAAGCGAAGTGAGTATGTGGATGGCGGTTTACATTATTTTGACACTTCATGAGTGTATCCGAACGAAGAAAAATTTAAGTTTTTTTTTAAGTTACGACATCATTTTATTTTTTCTTTTTACAATAACATTCTGAAAAATCTCACGTGAGATTTGGGGGTGGGGGAGGGGGTTGAATAAAATCTCACGACATCTCACAAAGGAGGGTGGCAGTGTCAGAAAATTGAAAAAAAAACACCTCACGTAATTTATTTAAGAGGCAACTAGGTTAAGTTCTTAAAAAGATATATCTTAGGCGACAGGCTAGCAACCTGCCACTGTGGTACCGCTTGACTTAAAAACTAAAAAGTAAGCTAGTGGCCAACGTGAAATAGTAATGGTTTCGTTTATGTAGTGTTTCGTGTGCTCCATTTGGGAATACAGGCGTGGTATATGTATGTATCTGTATCTACTTATTTACAGCATATTGATCGCATCACATTCTTATCCGAAATAAAACCGAGATCGGTATCTGCCTCCTTATAAGGCAGGTTGGGTTCATTAAGCCGTTGTTATAGACAACCTTGTCGCAGCTAAAGATGTTTTTAAAATAAATATTGTCTGTATTTTAAGTGCATTTGCGACGGAACTTTTTAACATACATACATACATACATGTATTCGCAAATGGGGCAGGCGGGGCATGAAACGATACATAAACAAAATCGTGACTATTTCTCGTTTAGTAGCGAATTGTAGCATAATTTCAGGTTTAAATTGATGACAGCCTGTCGCCTAAAACATACCTAAACCAATTCATTCAACCTTGTTCATCTTTTACGACATCCACATTATCATTATCATCAAGAGACCCTCGCGCAGGCAGCTTCCTCGCTCAAAGGCTAGCTATGGCCATTCAACGCGGGAATGCTGCCTGCGTGATGGGAACCCTACCCAAGGGCCCAATTTTAGATTTTGTTGTTTAGTTTTAGTTTAATTTTAAAATTGTTGTTTTTAGTGTAGTACTTTAGTTTTATTTTAAATGTATATTGTATATAATTGTAATGTTTAATGTTACTATTCCTATTTTGTTCTCTGTTTTTGTAATTTCTCAAAATATTATTCTTATTTCACTAAAAATTATCATCAATATCATCATTCACAAATAACTGTAAAGAAGACAATCAGTCGACAGACTCATCATTCTCATTCATCTCACATTTTATACAAATCGGCTGCAGATTTTTGATTGTATCTTCGAAAATTTGTTACAGTTTCTTTTTTCTAATACAACTACTAATCAACTAGGTAATTCAAACGTTTCACAAAAATGTGTCCAGCAAAATGGGATAGTTGAAATACAGAAAAATGATCCAAAATGGCCAGACAAATATGAGGCGGACCGCGGTAGATAGCTTAAACTACCAGGAAATCATATCTTCAAGAGAGTTAGGAAGTCTCTACCAGCATGAACTAAAGGTCACAGCTCCCATACTAGACAATCGCTTCGGGTCTAGACTATTTATTTAGGATTCTAACTAGAATGTAAACACGATGGGCCCTGATTGTCCGACCTGTCAACACGACAGACAAACAAATGACCGTCGCTAGGCGGAGTACTCACTGGGATTGAATGATTACAACAGGATTTTTTGCGCTGGTGAGAAGATGACTTTAAATTTGACTACGATGACATGGTGTCAATTGTCAAAACATCATACTTACGAGGGCCGCATATTTTGCCCAGAGTATCTATAGATAATTAAAATTATTAAATACATAGGGACAGACAGTACAGGTCTACTTGGTTTCAATTCAAATAAGTAATTTATTAATTTTTAAGGTTCCATGGCCAAACCGTTAGATTTTCTATTACTAAGACTTGGCTGTCTTTCTGTCCATCTGTCTGTCACCAGACCGTATCACAAGATGCGCTATAGACAGTTAAAATTTTCACAAATTAGGTGTTGTATTACTATTGATGCCATAACAATAAATACTAAAAAAAAAAAATTAAGAGGACCTTTTGTAGAAAAAACTACTTTTTCTTATTTTACCTCGACATCAATAAAAGGTAACAAGTAAGCACTTGGTTACCTTCCCTTACACTTAGAAACCTCCAATCCAACTCGCACTTAACCGATTGAAATTTAAAAGGCAGGTAAATGATAACTAAATAATTAATCTTGACTCCATCATTGGCGACACAGCCTAACGAGCGAATGCGATTGTTCCCGTCCATTGTGCCGTTCGTAAACACTTATTGTGAAAACTGTGTTTTATATAGATTTCCACAATGCCGCCTCGGCATGGCGGAGACGTGATCGCGGGCCCTGGATTAATGTTCGGATGCGTTCAATGGGAAGCATGGCTAAACTATGACTAACTATTGACTAAATAATTTCCTTTGACTAGATTTTAATACACATACATACATAATACATACATACATATTGTCACGCCCGTATTCCCAAGAGGGGTAGGCAGAGCACATGAATTCGAAAATTCAGTGCCACGTTTAGCAATTTCAGGGTAACCAGATGGTCAAACGTGATATTGCAGTGACAGGTTGCTAGCCCATCGCCCACAATACACTAACCCTTTCCCAGAGTCGACTCTTACGACACCCACGGGAAGAAAGGGGGAGGTGGTATTCTAACCCGGCACCACACGGGACATACATATTACGCCTGTTCCCAAAAGACCTTTGTTCCGAAACCTGTGTGGTGTCGAGATAAAATAACACCTCTCCCTTGTGTTCGAATTGCGAATACTTCTTCATTTTTTTCGTTAATGTTGTAACAGGCGACTAAGGAAATAGGTTTAGGTAGGTAGGTATGCTTTAGGCGACTGGCTAGCAACCTGTCACTACTATTATACCACCTGTTCCATCGGTTTTCAAACTTTTAAACCCAAAATTATGCTAGAAGTGGCTGCGAAGCTTGAACTAATCACAATCATGGTTTTGTCTATGTCACATTTGGTGTGCTGTGCCTAGTGTCTATGTCTACCCTGTTTGGGAACATAGGCGTGATTATAATGTATGTATGAATATACAAATACCAAATGGGGTAGGCAGAGCACACGAAATACTACATAGATAAAACCGTGACTATTTCAGGTTTCGTGGCCACTTCTAACATACTATTTTTAGGTTTTTAGTTGGCAGGTATAATTGTGACAGGTTGCTAGCTTATCGCCTAAGATAACCTATGTCCTTAGTCGCCTCCTACGACATCCACGGCAGAAATGATACAAGTAAATATTCACGTAAAGAAAGCATAACCAACGGCGAACCCAAAATGCAAAGTTAACCAAAAGCGGAGCAAATGAATACGTTTCATATGACAGTTAATTGGGAGCCGTGAAAGTAAAACGCACAATCGCACTTCCCACGGCTTTGGCAACGAAGCGATGTAACTATGAAATTATATCCGATCCAGGCCATCGCCTTGCGCTTGCGTAAAGTGAATTCAAGATCTTAGACGCAATAGTACGTTTTTTTACAAGGAAAGCAAAGCTACTCCATCCACAATACTGCTCCTCAACGCCCAATAGATGACACCCATCTGTCACCTGTCTTACTATGACAGAAGGTTGCAATTGCCATGTATTGGGTCACGGTCGAGCACAAGGAACGTTTACCTTAAGTTTGCTTACTTTTGCCAGCCCTCGGGCCTGTAGTTTTATCCTCGAAAGCAGTGTTTTTGAGTCTGTCGGTCGCGACCCTTTTGGGGTGACAGAGCATACGAAACGCGCGTGACAGACAAAACCAGATTATGACCATAACACGGTTCGCAGCCACTTGCAAAATTTTAGGATTGAACACAGTTGGAAGAGGCAGTATAAGTCACAGGTTGCTAGCCTGTCGCCTAAAGAATACCTAAACCGATTTCCTTAGTCGCCTCTTACGACATCCACGGAAGAAATGGAGAGAAGTGTTATTCTATCTCGACACCACACAAGTTTCGGAACAGGGATCATTTGGGAACAGGCATAATATGTATGTACTAGCTGTGCCCGCGACTCCGTCCGCGTGGAATAATAATGACTTTGGGTAATTTTCCCCGTTTTCCCCATATTTTACAGATTTCCTTAGTCGCCTCTTACGACATCCACGGAAGAAAAGGGGGAGGTGCTATTCTAACCAGGCACCACAATTTATTTTGCATTGAAAAAATAGGCATCGAAAATTGCGAGCCCTGCACCGCCATAGTCAGATGCCACGCGTGCAGCGCCACCCGGCCACAACCCTGCCGCGCACGCGCCGCATCTGGCGCGGAAGCGGCGCTCGAGTGGAAGATGGGCTTCCACAGGTGCCCACAGTTGGCCCTTTTTGGGTGGCTGACCCGAGTGAACGCACTAAAGTGTTACCAAGTAAAAATAGTATTGAACACGTGCACGAAGGACCTGTGGTATCTCTCCATTTCCTCCGTGGATGACTACGTCTGTATTCCAAAATGGGGTAGGCAGAGCACACGAAACGTTACATACTACACATACATTGCCATACATTACGTTAGCCATGCCCATTTCATGTTCATGGTAGGTTTCATAAACAGATGAAAGAGGTATAATAGTGACAGGTTGCCAGCCTATCGCCTAAAGCATACTTAAACGTATTTTAGTCGCGTCTTACGATATCCATGGCAGAAATGGAGAGGTGTTATTCTAAACCCGACACCACACGGGCCTTTTGACTATATTTCTGTACTAAAGGGTTGATTTACTCGCTCGTAATGTGTGACTTAAGTATTCCAAGACTGTATCTTATTCGTTTGGTTGAAAAGGATCATAGTTATTCTACAAATAAGACACCCATTACGTGATTCCAACACCTACACCTATTAACTGTATCTTCAGACTACGAAATCAACTGAGCAAGATTTTAAAACATGGGGGTAATGTTCGCGCATATCGTTTTCCATGAAAAACGATGCGCGAACTACCCACAACTTAAAATATTGTAACGTCAAATGGCTGCGACTATTTTATCTTGAAACATCTTTGCTGGAACAAAGTGAAAGATCAATTACTTTTTACCAGCAAAAATGAGGCGAAAGATACACAAATGTCTTTGATGTTCTCATAGCGTTTGTATTGAATGTTTGATTCATCGATTGTTCCAACGCAAAAATGTCATTGTTAAACTTCACCTCTACAATGGCACGTGCTCTTTATCTTTCGATTAAGTTATCGATTAAAAATTACACTTTAAAAACTTCCTCTCTTTAGTCTATGGTCCTCGAACCTGCTATGAGGGTGGCCTGACTCATACCGCGAATGTATCCCATCTCTTTCACTTTAAACCTTATTATAAGTACAAAAAGCTTTTGAAAACAGTTCGGCGGTACAATTTCTGTACAAAAAGCGTCGCCTGCGCACGTGTCACCTGTTCCACTCATCGATGTATGATGAAGTGTCATCGAACGCGTTGCTAACTTAACTTTGCTACCGGTGTTCGCTGATCTTCACAAAACCGAGAACATTTTAAAGAGAGGAGACTTTTAGCCGGCTGTAATAGTAAATTTGTCTAGTTTTTTGGAGTGGTGATGGTTGCAGTTTGAGTTTTGCTGCATTGTAATAACGGTTAGGTTGTATTTCATTGTTTTCTAGTGCTAATCGATTATGTTACTTACTTATAAAACCTGTAATAATGTTTCAAACTTTGTTCTTGGTAGATATAATTTAGTAATCATACTCAGTTTCATTCAGATTAAGATTTAATGACCAAATCCTCAGACGTTTTTAAGTATAAATCCAAGACGTCACCGCAAATGTTGATTGCGTTTGTATTGAGAACATTAAAACAAACGTATTGTAATTTTATGTTTGGATTCCTGAGAAAAAATCAAACTTTGTCCGTTAACAGTCTAATTTTGCGAATAACATCTCTCCGCTTCTTCCATGGACGTCGAGGCGACTTAGGAAATAGGTTTAGGTAGATACATATGCTTAAACCACCGGCAATCCACCGCGGAAAATGCAGCCAGCGTCATGGGTACTCTGCCGCAGGGGGGTGATTTGGGGGACATTTGGACATAGTTAAGTTTAGGCTAGTCTTAGAATACATATAATTTTTAAGATGTTTTCTGCTTACTTTATTGTACCTATTTAATTCCATCTGTCTAGAAACCTGTCACTATTATATTACCTCTTCCATCTGTTTTCAAGCCTAAAGTGATCCTAGAAGTGGCTGTTCTGTCTATTTCACGTTTCGTGTGCTCTGTCTACCCCATTTGGGAACACAGGCGTGATTGTATGTATGTAAATAAATAAAAACTTTGCAAACAGTACATTTGCAACATGTTCATCCTAAATCGCTCTAAAAACGCCAGGCGGCCATTATAAGCCTTACCTAACAACGTAGATCTTCATAACCATGTTTGTCATATTTTCGCAAAGGCAATGACAAGTGGGACGTCCACGTAGGCACGTTAATTGGTCCGAATGAGCACTGCCCGGCCATTAAGGACTGGCGTGGGTCGGACATGTCTCAGAGAACCACCAGACCTTTCAAGAACCATCCCACACCCCCTCAGACTCCTAGATTCCCAAAGGTCCAGAGAAGCGCGGGAGCTCAACTTACGCTGGTGTTTAGTTTCTAACGACCAATGTAAAGACCTCTCCTTCCACTGTTCTTTCACCTAGTTTACCTATGATTCTATAGAGGTAGGGGGGAAGGGAAGGTCAAGGTAGCTTGGCTAGACGACTCGGACGAGCGATTCTCGATTGTTTCTGTTCATTCACAGAGTCCGTACTTTCGCTGTTTGGTTTTATGCAATGTCAATGAGTGTGATTGATTGTTAAGAATCGGTACCGGTTGTTTGTTTTCTATTAAATTGATATGAATATGGATTAAGACGTTAGGGTGATACGTGGGATTGGAAAAGTTTAACATGTCTGGCTGAGAAAACTGTGCTTTCTATGCTCTCGGAATCGCGATCGCGTTAAATTTGACAGGTCGAAACCAATCTCGCTTTAAAGTTGAAACAAATGCGCGTAACGGCGTGACAGTCGAAATCTTTGAAGCCAATTGAACGAATTCATCACACCTGTATTCCCAGATGGGGTAGGCTAAACACATAGACAAAATTATAGTTATTTCACGTCTCATGGCCACTTTTATGGTTGCAAGTTGGCAGTTATAATAGTGGCCTGTCGCCCAAAACATATCTTAACCTATTTCCCTAGTTGCCTCTTAGGACATCCTCGGAGGAAATGTTGAGGTGTTATTCTAAACCCGACACCACACAGGATTGAACGAATGCTAGGTACCCAAAATTCGTTTCGCGTAAGCAAAATGACAGTTTGGGTTTAGTTTGGTTCATGTAAATATTTTATCGACATGCTCGGGAGGTCGGGATCACAATCGCTTTCCACCGTCAACCCCATGCCGATTTTAAGCGCGTTAAATAATCTGCGTTATGTCCCGTATTCACTATATTCTAACCCGAGGGTGTTGCCGCGGGCTTAGAACATCGCTCCATTTCTTCGGTGGTTATCGAAAGCGATGACTAATTATTAGTAGGTTAAACCCTGGAGTTTGTAATATCCAGCAGAAAATCCGCGAATGACTAACTTGCAAAAGGTAGGTGTAAAAATGTGTCATAATAAGGTAACATGTCACGAATGGATTTCATCAGAAATAGGTAGGTATCGCTTAAAATCAAACAAAGGCTGTGGAAGAAGTTCACAAAGAACTGGTCAATATTAAACACTATTTCGTTTTTGTTTCTAATAGATAGATAACTTAACAATTTAATCAGAATACTCAGTCGTTTTTTACAGAAAAATAAAATTATTCATTCACTCGATTAATCGTCCATAAACTGCCTGTGTTTAGAATCTTTAGGCTTTAGACCTACTTATTAAAAAAACAACATTTAGCGCCTCTGTGTCTCAGACAGACAAACCTGTCCAGACAAGCCATCACGCTCTAAAAATAAACCAGAATCACCGAAATCGGTGTTTTGGCAAACGAGTCTATCGCAACCAGAACTGGCTCTCGTGGTCCGATGACCCAATTGCTCCGAAGTCTGGACCAGGTTAGAAGGTTAATAACCTCTGTCCCCTTAGCGCGACAGGGCACGAGGAGAGACACGCGCGACATAGACTATACCTGTCACTGTCTAACTAGAGACGTCAGAAACTGACAGGGAGACTATCCCGCGCGCGACGCCACTAGAGAGTGTTGCCGTGCTAAGCCTACTGGGACTTTGAGAGCTCGGGATCGTCTGTCAATGAGACGTACCGCTAATACCTGTGTTCATTGGCTCTACTAGATCTATGTAGAAAGTGACAAGTACATACACATTACGCCTGTATTCAGAAGAAGGCGGCAAGGAGACAGAAAACACGAGAGGTTACTTCGTCAAAACCATGACTATTCCAGGTCTCGTAACCGCTTTTGGCATAAGTATATTATTTTAAAACCCTTTAGAGGCGTCAGGCTAGCAACGCCTATTATACCCTCTCTTATCCTAATAAAATCCTCAACCAATTTTACTAAATCGTCTCTTACGACACCGGAGGAAGAAATGGAGAGATAGTCTAAACCCGACACCACACGGCGAATGTATATGCTTTAATGTAAATGAAGAATAAACATAGTCGAATACTGACGTGCCATTTTACGGTACCAGTTACTGCATCCGATTGTGACCCAGCTATAATAACAACGAAAAAATCTGCAAGAGGAAAACTCGTGTCAAATCAAATATCAGGCTAAAAGCCGTAAACTTCCCCAACAAATTGCAGCTACACAGATCGTCAAATGATTCCTTAATTCAATAAACGCAACACAATGTGATTGGCCGGAGCGTCTAGTGTATTCAAAACGATGATGAATCCGAAATCGATTTCGTTTGCGAATTAACGCGGAAATGTATGGAGACGTGTCGACCGCGGGAGTTGTGCAAACGTCCCGCTGGCAGCGCTGTCTCAGTTTCCATACAATTCCACGTTAATTCGCAAACGAAATCGTTATCGACTCCGTGATCGTTTTGAATACACTAGACGTTCGTGTCTTGGCATCATGCCTGTGATTGAATCATTGCTGATCCAATTGACCTTATTGCCCTGAAAGTATATTGAATCTTGATACAGATTGAGATGTTTAGGCATCGCCTTATTACTGGTGGGAGCACAGCAATACAACATCACGCCTGTATTCCATGGGATAGGCAGAGCACACGAAACGCTGCATATACAGAACAGTGACTTTGTCACATTTCGCCGATTTCTAGCATCATATTTTTCTAGTTTTTGAATTGGCAAATATAGTAGTGACCTAGTGACAGAATCGTGTTCTCTGTCTACCCCATTTAAGAATAATCGCGTGATATAATGTGTAACTACTGGTGAACCAAATTTTGTAGGCCACTAAACAACATAGTCACAAAACGACATACATACATACATAACCGTCACGCCTTATTCCCTGCGGGGTAGGCAGAGACGACAGAGCGCCACTCGCTTCTATTCTGACAAAACGAATCATACATAATCTCAAAGTGTCCAAATCATTTTCACTGAATACATTTTGATTCATAGTCATAGTATTATTCATGCAATTTCATTCGAAGCGAACGACTTGAGTTTCTCAGTTTCTGTAGCTCCTACCCACCTAAAAAGGCCGTTGCAAATGCATCACTCGTCATTCGACTAAATATAAAACCTACGAGTATTACCATGAATCAGATACGCCACGGTTCCGAACTATTATGCTTAAAGGGGCTAGTACACATTGGCCCATGCTGGCCCAATGCAGGCCAACTCCAATGTGTACAGGGGGTGTTGGCGTGTGTTGGCCGGACCGTGATTGGCCCGATTGCGAAGCCTGGCCCAACACCGGCGAATGTGTACTAGCCGCTTAACATAGCAAGTACAAAAGTACCTTCATATAAAAGTCCTACCCTACCCCATACAGAGTGTATCATCGGCAATAAACTAGACAAGATTTTAAATGGCGGGGGTAAGTTCACGCGTCGCATTTACCTGGAAAATTCCCTCCCTTAGCTCTCAAAATCTTGCCAAGTTTGTTGCCGACCACTATAGCCCCGCTGGTTACAATTCACAGATCTATGCAGAAGTATAGAACCCGGCAAGTTAGATACCAAGATTTTTCCTAGTGAGAATAAGGCTAAGCGCGCACTACGACTTTTTGTCGCGCGACAATTTTGTCGCAGAAATGCAACGTAAGGGTTTATATGTCATCGCGCGCACTATGATGAAAAAAACAGTATGGACAGCGCTATTTTAAAATCGTGTCGCACGACAAAAAAGTCGTAGTGCGCGCTTAGCCTAAGGGTTTATATGTCATCGCGCGCACTATGATGAAAAAATCAGTGCAGAGACTACTTTGTTCCACTCGCTACGATCCTGACATACCTCTTTTGCTTCATCCACATTCATTAATCTCCTCATACATGCTCGTCGGTTTCGGGTACTCTTGACCTGACCTGTTTCTAAAAGGTCCGCGATTTGGTCACGGAACGTAAGGCCGGGTAAGTTTACGCAATGCTTTTACCTGCAAAATAGTATACTTAGTGGTTAAATCTAATTCCCAAAATTTTGGCAGAGTTTTTAACTAAAACTAACTAGAAATACCCTACTAAACATGTTAACAACTATTAACAGTAACAATAGAATAAGCTATCGGAATATAATTTAAATTAAGAACATCGTCACAACAAACGCAATCCTTCCTAGCAAGTCACACGAACGTTCGCTCCGACGCGCAAAGCAAGACGAGTTGCGTGGTAAATATACCTGTCACTGTCTAACTGTAAGCGCCAGGATACGACAGAACTATCTCGCGCGCGACTCGACTCGCAGCCATTGCCGTGCTCGAGAGCAGAGACTTATATCGAACTAGCTTATGCCCCGCGGCTTCGCTCGCATTAGGTTTAGATTTTTCATACAACGGGATTTTCCGCTAATTCCCGTTCCCGTGGGAATTTCGGGAATTCCTTTCTTAGCGGATGCCTACGTCATAGCATCTACCTGCATGCCAAATTTCAGCCCGATCCGTCCAGTGGTTTGGGCTGTGCGTTGATAGATCACTATGTCAGTCAGTCAGTCAGTCAGTCAGTCAGTCACCTTTGAGTTATATATATATAGATTAGATGACTCAACTATGTACCTACTTCGCGTGCCCAAAGATTTCATTTAGTCTACTTAGACTTAGATGCTTAATCCATGAAGGTTTAACTTCTTAGAGGTACGACTTGAATATGGCGGCGTCTTTGAATCGGTTTCACTCGGACTGTCAATTCCCATTACTAAATCGCTCATGTGACGTGACTAGGTAAAGAAAAAGTGACACTTTTTTTTCATACAAATGCAGGAACTACGAGTAGCGGTATCTATTTCAATATAAGTCTATGGCCGGGAGTATAATTTTTATGAATAGCCAGGACCGGTCCGTGCAGTGAATGAACGTCTGTTGACATTCCCCGAAAACCTGAACCAAGAATAGCTCCCGAGTGATTCCGATGATGCCCGAAATAGATCCGAGATTAGTTTACTTTTACTTCGGGTTTAAGATGGCCGATGTATCAGTAGTTAAGTAACATTAGAATCTAAGCTCATTAGCTGTATTTTTAATTGATAGTGGGTTAAAGTTGGTGCTTTGAAGCTTTGGTTACCTACTCATAATATGCATTGAGGCATACATAAAGCGACAGGGTCACTCGAATGAATGTTCACCATAAAGATTTGCTCATTCTTCATTCATTTCTTCACTTCACTTTTGGTTCTTTCTGCGTTCATTCACCCAAAGAGAATAGAATTTAGTCTCGGAACAAGTCAGTAAATTTTTCATATGAAAAAGTGGGTAAGAGTAGGTACCCTTAATAGCTGTAAATAATGTGAAACATTAACAGGATAGGAGTCGCGCCACTTCTCCATAAAAAACGTAGTCCCCTGTTTTCTCCGTGAATAATGACATTAGAGCAAAAAAAAATTTTTTTTTATATCTGTTGTGCCTATGCCCCTACGATTTGCTTTTATCGATATTCTAAATAAAAAAGATTTAGAGAACAAATACAAATATAATGTAAAAAAAATGTTTGCTCTAAATGTCATTATTCACGGAGAAAACAGGGAACTACGTTTGTATGGAGAAGTGGTGCGACTCCTATCCTCTTAAATAGAGTGTAAATAATTTATAAATAATTAATTATGTTATTTATTCATAATTTCACCATATATTTCATATTACAAAGGCTTATAAATACTTATCGCAGGTGTATAAGGTTGCACAATTAAGAAAAATATTATGACGATACCTACGCGTGGGCTTCCATCATATCTTAGTACTGACCTCGTTTAAGAATACGTGTCCGATTATTACACAGTATTGCATCTTATTTCTGAAATTATCGATAAAGCTTACACAAGTATCAGTACTTCATACTCATACTCACCCCTACGAAAGGCATTTCATAGGAAAACTCAAGAAATCTTTAGACGCGAGTAAATCCGTTTTTCATAACAGTGCCTTATCCATTATTATGACGAGCTATTGTCTAACGCACCTAAAATCTACATCCTTACTTCCTTACTTCCTTACTAATATTATAAGTCAGAAAGTGAGTTTGTTTGTTTGTTTGTTAAGTTTGTTTGTTTGTTTGTTTGTTCCGCTTTCACGCCGTAACTACTGAACCGATTGCTTTGAAATTTTGCAGACACAAAGATAGAAGTCCAGATTAAATAATAGGGTACTTTTTATTACGAAAAAAATTGATGTTAGCGAGGGAAAACAAAAATATAGTTTGCTTGATAGATCGATATCAATCGATGATAGATCGATATCGATCGATGATAGATCGATATCGATCGATGATCGATCGATAGATGATTCGATGGCGCGGTGTGACGTTTGAAACGAGAAGTTTTCTTATAGTTGTGCTTTATACCGCAATATAACCGAGTTCCACGCGGGCGAAGCCGCGGGCGGAAAGCTAGTCTTTTATAATTTGACAGTTGAAACCAAAAATCGCTTTGAAATTGAAACATTTCAAAGCAAACTGACACTGAAACTGTGAAATTCAAAACGATGTAGATTTTTAGTGAGTTACACCAGCCATACTCAAAGTGTGTTCCGCGGAACCCCAGGGTTCCGCGACACCCCTGGAAGGGTTCCGCAAGAATTTAGAAAAAAAAACACCTCTCTCTGGACAAACGTTTTGGCGCAGCGTACGGACGGACGGATGAACTGTTTTTTTTTTGTAGGGTATCAAGTATTTCGCTTTCCAAAGGGGTTTCATCAGCAAAAAAGTTTGAGAGCCGCTGCGTCAGACAATAGCGTTGCTTCTTAGCTAAGTATAGGCTAGCTATAGTTTCTGATTAATCCTATAACTAGAGATCTTTAGGTACTTAAAAGATGCTAAACAATCTTGACATGTCTTTTTATTTAAACATACACTTTATAAATCAAAATCTTTACATTTTACAATTTAGGTATGAAAAAATCATTTACTTTCATAATTGAATTGTATATTGTAACGATTTTCATTTTTAGACTGTGTATTTCAATAAAAAGACATGTCAAGATTGTTTACCATCTTTTAAGTGCCTAAAGGTCTCTAGCATAAATACGAAACTGGCCGTTAATTGTGACGTCACACTGCTGCTATGCAACGCACGTGTTGCGTGAATGCAATCATTATGACGTCATACAACACTGTTTTCGAACTAGATGCTTTTCGACAGGGCCGATATAACATACAATCATAGTAATCATACCTACATACAATCACGCCTATGTTCCCAAAGAGGGTAGGCAGAGCACACGAAACGTAACATAGACAAAACCATGGTTATGACTATTTCACGCTTCGTAGCCATTCATAGCATAATTTTAGATTTGAAAACAGATGGAAGAGGTACCTAGTAATAATAGTGACAGGTTGCTAGCCTGTCGCCTAAGGCATAGCTAAACCTATTTCCATAGTCGCTTCTTACGACATTCTCAGAAGATATATGGAGAAGTTAATCCCGACAACACACAGGAAAATGGGAATTTTCAATACTTGGTCAATAATCCAATTTAAATGTAGGTATCTACGAACGTAACGTGGTTTAACGAAACGGTAACAGCGACCTACTGTTTTTTCTTTATCCCAATGTAGGTCAAGATTGTTATAATTAGCTTATTTTTGTTAGAAACGTAGCGTTTCTTTTAACAACTCGATGCGAATAGCAACCGCGTTGAAGATGCTACGTTTGTGATTGTATTCGTCTTGTCTTGTAGTCCCACCACCCTACATCGAGTGAAATTAAATAGATTGATACAATAACTACCATCACCACGAGTTTAGTGATAAAACTCCTAGAGACGTCGTACCTAACTATTTTATTTCCATAAGTAGTGATAAAATTCGCCATAATTTCAATGCAAATCATTTTACGGCGCTAGCGAGTTTTGTCACTAAACTCATGGTCATGGTAGGTAGGTAGGTATGCACTCGATACGCCTATAAAAATCCAATATTATTTACGCGTAACATTTGTGTATGTGTGTATGTAATAATTATTTTTAAATGCGGAGATATAGCAAAATATAAACACAAAAGACATCATCAAATAAAACTTTACAAGAACGGGGACATAATGCAAAATACGTAGGTACATTGTCGAGATGGGTGGCCGGGTGGCGCCATTTTCTATTTTTTTATTTATTTGCTATATTCAAGGAAGTAATGCGTATACGTACCTACTTAGTATTTGAGACTATACTTTAGACCTTTAGGTACTTAAAAGATGGTAAACAATCTTGACATGTCTTTTTATTGAAATACACAGTCTAAAAATGAAAATCGTTACACTATACAATTCAATTATGAAAGTAAATTATTTTTCATACCTAAATTGTAAAATGCAAAGATTTTGATTTATAAAGTGTATGTTTAAATAAAAAGACACGTCAAGATTGTTTACCATCTTTTAAGTACCTAAAGGTCTCTAGTATAAAATACGTCCTGAAATATTTGCTTTTCCTCCCACTTCAAGCTGGTAAGAAACAAACACCGGTGGCTATGCCTTTTCCTTCCTCCATCTTTCGGGAAGGTTGGGATAATGCTCATGATTCTTTACAATTTAAAAAAAAAGGTAGGTATTTACTTTTTAATATTTGGATTTACGACAGTTCTCCGACTGCCCGAACAGGTGTAGGTTCTTAGTAGAGAAGGTAGGAAGTAGGAAAGTCTGGCATGGAAACCAAATCGTCGTGTAGCCAAGTTTTCAACTCCCACGCAATATTCTGTTCGATTACTTAATCAATGCAAATCTGCGTGTTGCGAAAAGATTCTGATCAAATGTTAGATAGGTAGGACGACCTATTCCAAAATCATCATTCGCATACTTACCTCTAATTTTTTGTGATACCTACTACCCGGTTTCTTTTTATTCGAAGCCAGTTTTGTCGCACTTACGTTTACATACTTTCAAGATTTCAAAATGTTACAGGATAGTTTTTTTCTCAAATTAGAAAAAAAAAATTTTTTACTTGAATTGAAGCACGTTGAGTTTATAGGTACGTAGTTAAAAACAATTCACTTTTGCATACACTTAATTAGGACCCATGATTCGAAACCATTTGTTTTTCTAATTGAAAATTTTTAAAAGGTTAATTAAGTAAAACTTTACATTTAAAACAGCATAAGTGTGAAAGATACCTTATTCCCGCCAAAATAAGTGGAAAAACAGATTATACACATTTATGGAATTTAGACACTTGCCAGGAAATAAGGATATTACAAAATGTCAAACTGAAAACTACATTTTAGACAAAAAATGTAGTCAATCAAGGGTCAATCATAATTATGTAAACTTGTTTAAGCTTATTAGATTCCTACTGGTAATCATTTAGTTACTCAGGTTCTCAGGTATGAGTAACTAAAATGGTATGCAGCAACAGCAATTATCTCTAACAAAGGTTAACTTGACTAGAAATAAATAAAAATCGTCTGTAAGGATTTAGTTTCGTATAATTTTCTTTTAACAAATGATCAATAGAAAACTGTAAAATTAACAATGTAGCGTCTTAACAGATACTTCGAAATTATTAGCAATGTATGTAATATTTTACAAATACTTTGGAATGTTCATAATATATAAACAATCTCATGATGAATACCGACTCTACAGAGGCTGCAAGGGAGCTTTGTAAGTTTTTAAAGCCTGACGGGGTTGATGGCATGCTGGCCAGACACTAGGAGTACTTTATCTACTAAGTTTTATGTCATTTCTGAGCATGACATCATGAGAGCCTCTGCTAGGGTCTGGCCATCTTCGAAGGTCAACTTCAGCCCTGAACCCATCCCTTGCCTATGAACAAATTTGCTATTTTTTTGTGTCCCTCATGCAGTCTAAACAGTCCATGACTACACACAGCTGGGATTATACAAAAGTTAAAAATACACAAACAACCTTCCTTACTTGTCATGTTCAAGTTTTACTGTGGCTGTTTACAAACACTTCCACCATTTCATGCAGGTACATTGCCTTGTGGAAACCAACATTCAGAATTGGTATTAATGTTATTTTCATTACTAACAAAGAGGAGAGTTAATTACAATACAACAGAATAAGAAAGTTAACAATGACTGATTACACTGCAGAGAAACAAATTTTATACACCATCCAATGTTATTTTAATTTTTTACAAAATACAAGACAGTGGGAGATTCATAATGAGATTACAATTGGGAATAAGTGATTTGCGAGGCCTTGCGTAGCAGGTGAAATGAAAATGCAACCGTTACGAGTTAGGCTTACATGTGGCTCTTCTCGGAGATAACTAAATAAAGCAGTCAATAAATAAACGATCATAAATATCTAATAAATACCTATGCGGGCTATATTTACAAGAAGCCTACCTTCCAGGGCACATCTCAGCCTTTAAACGAATATAATACAGCACTATCCCAGCGGGATAACAGGTATAAATTATAAAATAAAGTAAAGCTGCCGGCTTAACACACATTACAAAATAATACTGACACCAGTAACATACACTATCCGCAAGATGGAATGTGCGGCGAGGCCGGAGACGGCGTCTCCGCCTCTTGCTTCCAATTCATCACAATTCTATTCAGATACAACGGAGGACTAATAAATACAATTAACATCGATCCGCGACTACCCGGAGCGCGGCGCGGCCGCAGCCGAGTCCATAACAACAACACGTAACAGCCTACGAAGCGAGTAGCGTTCGTCCTCCACTCCCGACGCGCACGGCACGACCACACACTCGGGAACACTCAATTTATCGACAGGGACGGTCCGGTATATACAAAAGAAACTCCTTCCGAATAAATTATAAGCTTCGTAAAATAATTATCACATAAATTTTCTTATATTCTCGTTCGCTCCACACTTAACACGTAACTATGTACAGTCTGACGGCGGTCAGCGCGCGGGCGGGCCGGGCGGCGGCTGCGCGGGCGG
>BHDV01065607.1:183554-200526 GCA_005406045.1 Adoxophyes honmai
GAGCACGCGCCCGCCAGCGCCCAGGCCGCCGACACCACCGCCAACCAAACTACCAACGATTGCATTTTCCGCTCGCTCCGGAGGGTACGCGGCTCCCGTGTCGGCGCTCGCGGTACGTACACGATTTTGACATTGGACGGTGACTTATACGAAATCCGAGAGGCGATGACATGACCGCTTTCGAATTTCGAACCCTTCGCTCGCATCCGCGTCGGCGGTCCGCCGAGACATGTTTCCTGTGTTAACTTTTTTTACGTCGCTCGCTTGACGATCACTCGCTCATGACGGAGGCGCGGTTTCTACGGGCGCCCGAGATATCTCATCGATCCCCGTGCGGGCATATCGCGAGCGAAACACTGAACTCGAATCGACACTTTGGCAGTTCGTGCTATTCGATTATTCACGGAGCACATACACACAATGTCCCGTTCGAAACGATACACACAAAATGGTGCTCAGCGAAAACACTGTGCTCGGTCGGTTGTCTATGCGCGACTGACGGCCGGAGCGGAGGGCGTCTACTGCATCCGCCATCTGCCGACGAGAATGAATGGCGGTGAACTCGCGTGCGCGTGTGTGCGCGCCGCGTCCGTACACGGGAAAATACATGAGTATGCGTCATAGCCCGTTTGTGTGGGTGAACCTTTTTTTTCTTTCGTATGGGATTATGAACAAGTATTTAGCTTCTTTATCTCCGACATTCAGCTAGCTTCGTTCTGTATCTCGAGAAATAAGTAACTTTACAGCTTCCAAATCAACTTTATGTTGCGATGAAGTTGAATTTCATCAAATAATTATTGTTTGACGAAACAGTTACGCCGGTAAGTAAGTAGGTAGGTAGGTAGGTATACCAGCAAAGCAAAAGCAAGTTGCACTGGGTCCGTGAAACACTTTGCGTCACATTACGAAATGAACTCGGGAGGTTTGATTAGTTGATTAGATTATCTATTACGGTACAACGGGTTCCTCGAGATTTTCAATCGTGAATGAGTCAGTTTTCCTAATTCAGTACCTGCGCCCACTTAGGTATATGTATGTATAGTAACAAAGAATCAAGAATCTAGATTATGTAGGTACGTACCTACATAAGTAAATGAGTAATTATACCTGCATTATTCTGTCGCATGTAGGTACATTATTTCATTACTTACATCAGTGGCGTAGCTAGGTAACCAAGGGCCCTGGGGCAAATAAAAAAATGGGGCCCCACCCCACACCTATGTAAACTGATTATTGTGGCGTAGCTAGCATGAATTCGTTAGAAATGGTTCAAGGGCCCCCTGAGCTTGAGGGCCCCGGGGCACTGCCCCGCCTAGCCCCTTGGTAGCTACGCCCCTGACTTACATATGTATTGTAAATTGGCAAATATCTAGCTGCTGACTAGGTAATAGGTACTTGGGTAAGTACCTAATACGCAACTAAACAAACTAAAAAATGTGCAGTATGTAAACATTTTAATTTTTAATACCTTGAATCGCTTAGAACTTAGGGGGCGTCCATAAATTACGTGAGGTGTTTTTTTCAATTTTCTGACCCTCCCTCCCCCCCTGGTGAGATATCGTGAGATTTTATTCAACCCCCTTCCCCACCCCCAAAATCTCACGTGAGATTTTTCAAAATGTGGGTTTATTACGTAAACGCGTTGGATTGTTATTGTAAAAAGAAAAAACATATTTATTTGAAAAGAAAAAATGAGGTGAGTGACGTAACTTAAAAAAAAAACTTTAATTGTTCTTCTTTCGATAAACCCATGAAGTGTCAATGGCAAAGCGCCATCCACATCCTCACTTCGGTTTTTAAGACCTCAGGCATCTGAATTAATTGGACCAAAATAGTAGTATTTTTGTTTGTTTCAAACAAGAAAAAAATTGCGAGATATTTGCCGTGACCCCCCCTCCCCCCAACGTGAGAGTTGGTGAGATTTGACTCGACCCCCTCCCCCCCTAAAACACCTCACGTAATTTATGGACGCCCCCTTAGATACCTAGTATACCTATTTAGCATCATGATAGCTACGTTTATACTAAACTAAATGCTTTACGACAGGTAGATTAATTTAATGTTAATTACGAAGAAGTATTAAAACAGAGATTATACCTACATAGGTATATCTAGTAGGTAATTAAAATCATATACTTATACCTAGTAAGATAGAAAGGTACTAAAGAATTAAGATCATAAACCTATAAGCCGTGTGATTCAATGGATGAGTAAAGCAAAGCAAATACCTATCATAGGAGCAATTGTGTTGAATTAGGTACTTATGTATAGTAGTGCGTCTATGTACCTACAATCATGAAATCTGGCATCAAAAAACCCACTTAATTAAAAGGAAAATTCCGGAAATCGTGAATTTGTAGGTACCTATTTGCGTTACAAAAAACTTTTGCGATTACATATAAGTAAACTTATTTTTTGCAATTTATGTCATAGGATAGGTCGGATACGTTAAGATTAGGTTTGATCTATGTACCTATGGGGGCAATGATTAAGTCTAATTAATTAGTCCCTTAATCCGTTGCCAATAAACTTCGCAAGACTTTAATTGATACACACTACAAAAAGAATTACAAAGTTTGATGTCGAGGATTATACCTATCTACTTTGATAGTATTTTTAATGATATAGTCCCGGCAAGCTAGGTGGCAAGATTTTTTAAGAAGTAGTGATGTTTGCAAAAATATAGTTTCGTGTGCGAGTCCAACTCACACTTCGGCGGCTTTATTTATGTTGGAAATTAAAATAAAACTTACCATGCTATGCTAAGTTCACGAGTATTCCATTGGTAAGTAGTCACCGGCATCTGACTTGGTAACGTTTCAAATAGGTAGAAAGCATTATAACATCGTTTCTTAACCTCGGGTCGCGACCCAAGTTTGGGTCGCGGGTCGCGGGCCATATCGAGATGGGTCGCAGGACCTGCGGGACTTTATGAAAAAACAAACCGCAATCATTGCATTTTATTTGTTTTTCATTTTTAATCGGATCCATCGGGTCGCGGCTGGCTTCTAATATTTTTGAATTTTGGGTCGCCAGGCAAAAACCTCTGCATTATAAAGTAGTATGTAAAGTGGTAGGGTGTACAAATAAAAATATGCCCGTGTTTTGTCGACTTTAGCATACCACTTCTCCATTTCTTCAGTGGATGCCTTAGATGCTTTAGTTAGGCTTTTAGGCGACATGCTATGCTAGTGACCTACTGTCATTGTTATACTTCTTTAAAATTGGCACCTTAATAAAATTATGCTAAAAGTGATTAACACACAACATTTTCACCAAACACCGTGCTATGATTATCAGTGAGTATTTTTTACACGTTAAAAATTAAATATCGCGGTTCTAGTTGATTGATACTCAGTTACACATTATTTATGTTTAGTTTCAAAAAGGATTCGAGGGCCCCCTGAGCCTGAGGGCCCCAGGGCACTGCCCCGCCTAGCCCCTTGGTAGTTACGCCACTGCGTCATTGTTATACCTGCCTACTCAAAAAATCGATTTATTTTATACTACTATGTATACTTCAATGACTAAAAACCGAATAAAATATGCTAGACGTGGTCATGAAATGTGAAATAGACATGGTTTTGTCTATGTAGCGTTTCGTGTGCTCTGCCTACTCCAGTAGGGAATACGGCGTGATGTATGTAAATATGTTTGATATACAAACACAAAAATTAAAATTTCTATTTTGCAAATTAATTATTTTAGCATTTATTTAAAACATAAAACTACCGTGAGACTCACTCATAGTGAAATAACGGAACTACTCACGTTTGTTATACCGAGATTAGATCGACATGTTTCGGGTCAATCCGTGACCCATCATCTGGAGCTACGCGCCACGGCAGCGGACAGACGCGCACTGCGTGCAGCCGCTCTTTCCGCGCGACTATGTCGAGCTAATCTCGGTATAACAAACGTGAGTAGTTCCGTCATTTCACTTTTAGCATATTTTTCACTTTTCATGCATTTTTAATTATTCAAGGTATTTTTCGTGCATATTTGCATGCATGTTTCGAGATTTGTAAGTTGCATTCGGCCTCTAGTCATGGTTAAATGGTTATGTGTATGTCCATGTAACGTACCTACTTAAGTTCGAACTGTGTTTGTAGGTATATCCTTGGTTTAAAAGTTTAAAGCTTTGATTATTTCTTTTACAGTGTCTACTTATGACTTTTTTGTCGAAGAAAAAACTCGACGTGGTATTACAGCAGGCTATACATAGGTACTCGCTAGAAAACTAAAAATAATAATAAAATAGGTAATTTTAAACAAAAAAAACCGTCTTCAAATTAGCTTTATCCTGAAAGGAAACTTCTGTTTATGTACATATTTACTAAAGGTCAGGTAGGTATACATAGCTCTCAGCAGATTCAAGGCTTTTGAAGGAATAGCACTATCTGATTTAGAACCCTCTAAACTGTTAAGTAAACCCCACGATGAACGAGCATTAGCAGAAATGCAACGCTTGAGAAGCAGCAGGCCTGGCTAATTACTGAAACTATAATTTTCAGTCTGCAGGTGCATTCAGTATCGAAAAAAATATCCTTTAACTCCTAAAAATTAAGGAGTTGACCTTTCATCATCAGCTCAGTCATTTTTTTTTACTGCCAAGCGAAAAATGTACTAACATTACCTGTGCCTATAAAATTTGAGGGTTGCCCTCGATTTCCCTCATATTCCATCATCAGGTCAAGATATGCTGACAATCGGACGACCTGGAAACTATACTCTTTCAGACAAAAAAAGAATTTTCCAAATCGGTCCAGGCGTCTTCGAGTAATCAGCGAATACATATAAAAATACTCTCCATTTCTTCCGTGGATGTCGCAAGAGGCGACTAAGGACATAGGTTAAAGTAAATTTTAGGCGACAGGCTATGAGGCTAGCAACCTGTCACTATTATACCTGCTAATTCAAAACCTACAAAAAATGTGCTAGAAGTGGCCACGAAGCGTGTCATAGACATAGTTTTGTCTATGTAGCGTTTTGTGTGCTCTGCCTACCACATTTAAGAATACAGGCGTGATTGTATGTAGCTATGTAAGAATGTACAAATGTAAATTTGGACTAAAATGCCCGAATGCCCGTTGATTTTTTTTTATTTTAAGGATAATTCAAAAACTACTAGTTAGATCTTGATGAAATTAAAATGGGACCAATGGGAAGCCATTTCCAATCAAACAAAAAAAAAATCATCGAAATCGGTCCACCCGTTTAGAAGTTCTGAGGTAACATACATAAAAAAATAAAAATGATAAAAAAAAAAAATACAGCCGAATTGAATACCTCCTTTTTTGAAGTCGGTTAAAAAACCAAAACATACCACCTTACATACCTAAAAGCAAAATTTTGAATTTTGTGCAACTTTCGGCCAACGACTGTTTTACTATAAAGTGTCTGATACATTTTCACGTTAATCGGCTTTATGTCAGAGTGAGCGAGAAAAAACTAATGATATCTCTCTCTTTCTCTTATATTTAATAAAATAAGTAATTCTCATAAAAATAAATCAAATATTAATATTATCGGTATTAAAATAACCCAATAATATTTTTATTACCGATTAGGTAAACATGAGGTAAACAAAGTGTTGGTTTCCAATAGCGTTTTTACATAAGTCTAAGACAGCTAAAACAGAATGTCAAAACTGGATGTTCAAAAACCTTGCTCTTGCAAATTACAATTATTCTAGTAAGACTTGCTACTTTTACACACGAATTGTAATAGGTATAAAAAAACATTTTATACGTTAATTCACTAACTTCACAAAAAAAAGAAATGTATTTTATAAACAAGTACTAACTGATCTGCAAACTTCTCACTGTAAATCAAAGTTGACATAGATTCAGAACGAACACGACTTGAAACTTGAAGGATCTTGTCTGGCTGGAGACTGTTTTGTTTTTGTCCCTTTTATTATGATTAGATATTGATAAAGCTCAGAAAATATCATTTGTTTCGTCATTAGTGAGAAATATTACTTATTATTATCTTAAGGAACGGATTCACAATGTCAGAGTCGTCAAAATCCAAGAGTTCTGTGAATCTCAATCCGTCACCGACACTCCAGTGCAAAGATCTTCATGAATACCTCAAAAGCCGGTCAGCGCAGTTCCTGGAGACTTTATACAACTATCCCACAATATGTCTTGCAGTCTACAGGTAAATAATACCCTTTGTCTCATGTCTGTTTATAATCTCGAGTCCTAAACTTTTGTGGTTATGTTAGTTATTACTCTATTCTTTTTCACAATTAAACAGTTTTCTCTATTAAATTTCCACGCATAATTTGCCTTAAGTTTTCTCTTATTAAGCTTTTGAATACGGGTTAAGTTGTGTTGTTTTTGTTGACTTTAATTCACTATGTTGTAGCTCAATGATAAGGCATCAACAACTTTTTACAGAGAGCTGCCAGAACTAGCTCGTCACTTCGTTATCCGGCTGCTGTTTGTGGAGCAGCCTGTGCCGCAGGCGGTGGTCGCCTCTTGGGTCTCCCAAGCACACGCAAAGTATGTTAAACCTTGTCAACTAAAGACTTATTAAAAGAGGTATGAATTATAGAACTTTTCTCTTCTTCTTAGTCGGCGTCTTCATTGCTGAAGATTGTGTCTAGTCTGAAATGCTGGTTCATCATGGGACATAGCACCAAAAAAAATTATTGAAGTGACCACGAAGCATGAAATGATCATGGTTTTGTCTATGCAGTGTTGCTCTACCTACCCCTCTTGAGAATGCTTGCACACTGCACTTGTCGTGCGCACAGAGCGGCCGCCCGCCGCCCGCATTTGTGTTTGTCGCACGCGCCCGCGCCAGTTAGCAGTGTTCATTCAATTTCTTACTATACCTTATCGGTTTAGGTAGTTAAAACAATATAAACAATCTTGACATGTCTTTTTGTTGAAATACACAGTCTAAAAATGAAAATTGTTACACTATACAATTCAATTATGAAAGTAAATGATTTTTTCATACCTAAATTGTAAAATGTAAAGATTTCGATTTATAAAGTGTATGTTTAAATAAAAAGACACGTCAAGATTGTTTACATTGTTTTAACTACCTGAACCGATAAGGTATAGACAGGCGTCCATTACAGGTAATCCGTGTCAGATTATTGCACACTACTTTAATCCTGATGCTTCAATAAATCAGAATTTAAATATTTGTTACAGAGAGCAATTGAAAGCAGCTGAGGCTCTGTCCGAGCTGTCGGTGTGGCAGGAGGCTCCGATACCGGGTGGTTTGCCAGGGTGGATGCTCGCACACTCGTTCAAAAGGAATCTTAAGGTGGCACTATTAGGCGGGTATGTATTACCAAAAAGAAATTAAACTAATTTAACTACTTGGTACTGATTAAAAGAGTTATGAAAGGAACCAATGAGATAATATGGGATGTACAAGCAGGTTTTAGAAAGGGCACGGATGTAGTCTTCTCCTTGCGGTGCATAGCCGAAAAGTTCATAGCCAAAGGCCAAAAATAAATTGCGTATTCATTGACTTGGAGAAGGCTTATGACAGGGTGATGATCAACGTTCGTTGAAATGGTAGGAGTTTAGGGTTAAGAGGTTGCCATTGATTTACAAGAAAGACTTTATGAAAAAAGTCGTGGTAGCCCAGCGGTTCGAACTGTGGCCTCTCAAGCAAAGGGTTGTGGGTTCCAACTCCGGGCTTGAACCTCTGAATTTTTCGGAATTTATGTGCAATATCGAATTTGATATTTATCATGAGCTATTCGGTGAAGGAAAACATCGTGAGGAAACCTATACACAGTGAAGAAGTAATTCAATGTTGTGTGTGAAGTTCCCACTGGGCCCGCGTGGGAACTATAGCCCAAGCCCTCTCATACTGAGAGGAGCCCGGTGCCCTACAGTGGGACGTATATAGGCTGATGATGATGATGATGATTGATTTATAAATACCCTGTATTTTACATAATTGTATTAATTGTGCAATCAACATTACCCACAGCGGGAGGCCTTGGAGTATGTCCTCGTCCCTCGAGCCGGACGGGAAGGCGCGGGATGTGGCCTTCCTGGACGCGTACGCACTGGAGCGATGGGAGTGTGTATTGCACTACATGGTGGGCTCGGCGCAGACTGAGGGCATAAGCGCGGATGCAGTCAGGATCCTGCTGCACGCCGGGCTCATGACCAGGTAGGGGACTCCACAGGGGGTTCAAGTATTAAGAGGATAGGAGTCGCACCACTTCTCCATACAAACATAGTCCCCTGTTTTCTACCTTTTTTTTTTATGGCTTTCACCCTTGCCAGATTGGCAAGGAGTATTTTGCCAATGTCGCTGTAGAGACATAACACATAACACACGCGAGGAGAATGTTTTCTACCTGAATAATGACATTAGAGCAAAAAAATTTTTTTCATTACATTTGTATCTGTTGTGGCTATGCCCCTATGATTTGCTTTTATCAATACTCTATTTTTTTTATTTAGAAAATCGATAAAAGCAATTCATAGGGGCATAGCCACAACTGATACAAAATTAATGAAAAAAAAATTTTTTTGTTCTAATGTCTTTATTCACGGAGAAAACAGGGGACTATGTTTGTATGGAGAAGTGATGCGACTCCTTTAAGCAATGCAACGTAATTTGGGGAGAGGGGGCCGTGTGTAACAGTACCGCGTCGCGGCCTTCCTGGAATCGGCATGCTGGCGGTCAAACGGTGTCCTCCGCGGCCCATAGAGCTAATCAAGGTTTTTAGCTGGCATTTGACGTGTTAAGACTTAGGTCTTCTTTCTTGGTGGTTCAAGAACCAGCTATACCCTATGCAGTGACTTTATAGGTGACTGTTGAGTGAATTAGTGTAGTTTTCTAGGTAGTGATGCGCAAACTTACCCCTACCATTTAAAATCTTGCCAAGTTTATTGCCGACCACTATGCATAACTAAAATGACGCGTCTACTGAATACCATTTTACATTTTATTATACAGAGATGCTGACGACGGGTCCGCGGTCATCACGCGCGCTGGCTTCCAGTTCCTACTCCTCAGCACGGCCAAACAGGTACATCATCATCATCAGCCAGGAGACGTCTGAAGAAAGAGTAAACGCCCCTTAGGGTGCTTTCATAAATAAACAGGTGTCAGGCAACATGTAATATAGACTGGTCTATTTTTAGGGTTCCGTACCCAAAGGGTAAAAACGGGACCCTATTACTGAGACTTCGCTGTCTGTCTGTCTGTCTGTCACCAGGCTGTATCTCACGAACCGTGAGAGCTAGAGAGTTGAAATTTTCACAGATGATGTATTTCTGTTGCCGCTATAACAACAAATATTAAAATTAAAATAATTATAATAATTAAGGGGGGGTCCCATACAAAAAACGTGTTTTTTTTTGCTATTTTGGATCTATTTAAATAACCGTATCAGGTAAATACTTGAAATGCTCACAGAATATTTAATTAAATACTTACTTTAAAAGGAAATAATTAAAATAAAATAAAATTAGTATTTAAGGGGGGCTCCCATACAAAAAACGTGTTTTTTTTTTTCTATTTTGGATCTATGTAAATAACTGTAACAGGTTAATACTTGAAATGCTCACAGAACGTTTAATTAAATAACTTCTTTAAAAATAAATAATTGATTAAAAATGAAATTAGTATTTAAGGGGGGCTCCCATACAAAAATTCTGATTTTTTGAAGTTTTTGGTACGGAACCCTTCGTGCGCGAGTCCGACTCGTACTTGGCAGGTTATTTTAATCACAGATAGAGGACACATAGAGGACAGAACAACTAGAAAAACAATGATGGCCACCCAGTTCCGCAAACAGTCAGTTTATTTAAACTTACAAACTGTCACAGAAACTGTAAAGAACCAATAACCATTGAGGAAAAAGCTACTGCGTTACGCGCGATCTTGGGCCGGCCAATAAGAGCACAGCGAACGCCGCCATGCTTTGGCGGAATCGTCTTCGAACAAATTCAATAACATTAGTACTCTATAGGTTCTGTCCTCTATGGATACTAATGACATTACCGGTGTCGCAATGCAATTCTAAAATACTGATGTGCCTACTAATAAGATAAATTAAATTTATTTTGAAATATAAATAGATTTTGTAGGGAACTCGTAATAACTTTGAATTATGAAGAGGTTCGGATTTTTTGGTTTGATGAGAATCATCAATGTCAATTAATTATTTAATGATTAATGAGAATCGACTGTATATTGTTTGCAGGTGTGGTTGTTTCTTCAACATTACCTACATACGGCCGAGAAACGCAGCCTGAGCGCCGCCGAGTGCCTAGCATTCCTCTACCAACTCAGCTTCAGCACTTTGGGGAAGGTATGGGACAAAAAAAACTATCCATTGAATTTTAAATCTTAAAATAAATAGAGCAAAGGTAATTGGTGTAAACTGCCTCATGATTTTTTTTTTCTTACCCACAGATCTTATTTTACAGGGTGGCCGGAAATTGACCGTTAATTAGTGTCCGACCGAAGCTTCGGCTTCGGCCACCTTCGGCCAAACCTTCGGCTTCGGCCAAAATTTGGCCGAAGCTTTGGCCGAAGCCGAAGGTTTGCAAGTTGTGATTTGAAATTGGACGAACGATGCCAGAGCGAGAGGGATAGTGCGCAGCGCTTAGCAGAGCAGTGTTTCGCTGGCCCGATCACATTACTTGCAGTTAATTACATAAATAACTGACAACGCATAACATAACAACATAGTCACATTTGATTTAGAAGCGAAAACTGCGCATAAATAACTGCCGTTTTTTTTAATATTAGCAAATTGTCGTATTTTTTAGGGTCAACATGGGGTCAACACACCTTCGGCTTCGGCTTCGGCTTCGGCCGAAGGTTTTTATGAAAACCGATTAATCGGCTTCGGCTTCGGCTTCGGCCAAAATTGTACCTTCGGTCGGACATTACCGTTAATATTGTAATTAGTAGTTGGGTATACGCGCCTGAAAAGCCCTGTGAAGTTTTTTTTTATTTTTCATATAAAAATAAAGTTGCGAAAATCTGTAAATACTGACCAGTGTCTTATGTAGCCTAAAATCAAATAATCTGCGCGGAACCGAGTAGTCTATAGCTAGTACTGCATGAACTCGGCTACCGGGTTCTTGGCGTCTCACGAACGTTATGTTATGAAGAACCCGGGAGCCTGGCCCTTGGTTCAGAATGTGTTAACAATTCTTTTTTTGTTTTTTCCAGGATTACAGCACAGAAGGCATGAGCAATAATATGCTGGTATTTCTGCAGCATTTAAGAGAATTCGGCCTCGTCTACCAGAGAAAGGTAATGTCTGCACTATCATAATGTACCAAAGTCTATGTTTTTAACTCGTATATTAAATTAAATGCCTGTATTACCTGTTTTTCGCTATTCAAAAATAGTGATAGTGATGTGCCTATACTATTGAAAGTTAACAATAAAATTAAATTTCATACAGATTTTTGTAGGTGAGTTGTCCCCTAAAAGAATCTAAGAACAATAAAACGCGTCAGTATTCCACAATTTGATATTTGTACTTGTCAAAGTTGTAAATTTTGTAACCGAGATAAAAAATATGTAGAGTTTTATAACCGAAAAGTTTAACTGAATTCGTTGTTTTGTGTTTCTGATATAACATTTTCTGAACCTCGTTATTGTTGATTTAGATTCAATAGATTTAGTATTAATAAAGGTCGGTCGCGGAGTACAGATAAACTCGGGCGCTGACCCGCTGCTATCTATCTCTGTCGCACGCGTGCAGTAATGTTGCCCTTACGCTCGTACTAGAACACGCGTGTCGCACTGTGCTCCGCGACCAGCCTTTAGTAATAAAGTTTTTGCCTAATTGGTTGCTCTTGATTTTGACTAACAAACAGCGTTTTCTTTTCAAATTTAAGAATAAATAGGAAATGTATGTTCCATAAAGTGGCTTAAATATAAGTCTAAAAACGGTATTTTTAATGTTCCAGCGCAAAGCGGGCCGCTTCTTCCCGACGCGTCTGGCCCTCAACATAGCCAGTGTCCGGGGAGACGGGGAGACAGCGGCCGCCGCGCCGGGATACATCCTCGTGGAGACCAACTACCGGGTCTATGCCTACACGCAGACCAGCCTGCAGGCCGCGCTGCTGGGGCTGTTCGCGGAGCTGGTCTACCGGTGAGGGGCAGTCTACTGGTCTACTGGTCTACTGAGCTGATCCACCGGTTTACTGGGCTGGTCCACTGGTCTACTGGACTGGTCTAGTGGTCTATTGGTCATGAGAGCCAGGATACATCCTCGTGGAGACCAACTACCGGGTCTATGCTTACACGCAGACCAGCCTGCAAGCCGCGCTGCTGGGGCTGTTCGCGGAGCTGGTCTACCGGTGAGGTCTACTGGTCTGCTGGACCCGTCTACTGGTCTACTGGACTGATCTATTGGTCTACTCAACTAGTCTACTGGTCTACTGGACTGGTCAACTTTTCTACTGGGTATGGGAGCCAGGATACGTCCTCGTGGAGACCAACTACCGGGTCTATGCTTACACGCAGACCAGTCTTCAGGCCGCGCTGCTGGGGCTGTTCGCGGAGCTGGTCTACTGGTCTACTGGTTATGGGAGACATGGTTTATAGACGGCAGGGGGTGGTCTACGGGTGGCTAGGGAGGTTGGTCCAGTAGACCAGTAGACCACCGTGGTTGCTGGACAAACTATTTTAATATGCCCTTTAGACAATTTTTTATGACAATTTCTGCTATTTTCCACCCATTTTTTTTTCTCATTAGAATGGTAGAAGCTCTTAGGTAGAAGTGACCAAAAAGTTGCAGTTAAATAATGTCCTTTTTCCAGATTCCCCAACGTAGTGGTAGGCGTGTTGACGCGTGAATCTGTGAGGCAAGCGCTGCGAGGCGGCATCACGGCCGCGCAGATCATACGCTACTTGGAACAACACGCGCATCCGCAGGTACGTTACATATATTACACTGGGGCCAATCGAACATTTTGATGTTTGGGTAGGGGGTGTCCATAAATTACGTGAGGCGTTTAACACATTCAGAACCAAGGACCCGGCTGCCGGGTTCTTCATAACTTTCGCGAGACCCCGAGAACCCGGTAGCCGAGTTCATTTTGTACTAGCTACAGACTACTCGGTTCCGCGCAGATTACTTGATTTTAGGCTTGGTCGTGAATGTGTTAAGGGGAGGAGGGGGTCGAGTGAAATCTCATCTAATCTGACGTTGGAGAGAGGGCAGGTTAATACGGCAAATATCACGCAAATTTTTTCTTGTTTGAAACATAAAAAACTACTTATTTGGTCCATTCAATGAGGTCTTAAAAACCGGCGTGGTGTGCTTTATATTTGACACTTCATGAGTGTATCCGAACGAAGAAAATTAAACGATTTTTTTTAAATTACGCTGTTCACTTTTTTTTCTATTTTTTTTTTCTTTTTACAATCTAAGGCGTTTACGTGAGAAACCCACATTTTGAAATCTCACGTGAGATTGATTGGGTGGGGGAGGGGGTCGAATAAAATCTCACGACATCTCACCAGATTGAAAAAAATAAAAAACACCTCACGTAATTTATGGATGCCCCCGTAGTTCTTTTGTTACAACTACAAAATGACGGACATTTTTGGATTTTATAACATTTATTTAATTAACAATATTCAAAAAATATATATGATTTTGTACTATTCTAGCTTACCTAGACCTTCTAACTTGATTGTACTCCTTAGATGCTGAAGGCGGACTCTGGCGGCATCCGGTCGGAGTCGGTGCTCCCGCCCACCGTGGTGGACCAGATCAAGCTCTGGGAGAGCGAGAGGAACCGCTTCACGTACACCGAGGGGGTTGTCTACAACCAGTTCCTGTCGCAGGTACGGCTTAGTGTAAAAATAGTAATATCTTTCCAGTTTCTTCCAGAGGTATATACGACCCTACGATCTATTGTAAAATTGTAGGTGTACAAAACTTTTCATGACTATATCCCACCACCATGACAACGGAATGTGGTATAATAGTGATAGAGGTGTTGGGTTTAGAATATCACCTCTTCATTTCTTCCGTGGGGTAAGATAGTTTTCCAGTGGGGCAGGGAAAAAAGGCGATTAGTTCTAATAAATGTATGTACAGTCAGCGTCAAATACATGTTGACTATTTAGTACTTTGTCACTGTGATCGCTGTTCGAAGTTCATAAGAGAGTTCGAATGTGACGTTAAATAGACAAGGTACTAAAGTGTAAACATATATTTGACGCTGACTGTACTTCTAATACTGCTAATTTTCACTTAAGTTAAAAAAAAATAGACAGAGAAAGAGTAAATTCGCGAAGAGTAAATTACCTAGAAAAACCAACTAACTTACTATCTCTCTCTCTCTTTAACATCTCGCCAAGTATGTTACCGCAAGAGCGAGCGTGAGGGCAATATTACGTGCGACAGAGATAGCAGCGGGTCAACGCTCAAATCACTGCTCCGCAACCGGCCTTTAGTATATTGAAGTTGTCTATTACGCTTCCAGGCGGACTTCACAGCGTTGCGCGACTACGCGCGTTCGCAGAAAGTACTAACATGGCAGTCGGAGCGCGCGCGGACCATGGTCGTCACGCGAGCGGGGCATGACGACGTGCGGCGGTATTGGAAGAGATATTCCAAGTCCTCGTAGACTATGAGGGGTTAACAGTACCCTCAATGAACCATTTTATAAAAAGATGAACATACATGCCTCTAACGAAGTTTCGACGTTAAGTTGCATAAATACAACTTCGAAATTTCTCTCTGTGGACATAACATCTGCCTGGAGAGAGGTCTTTTGGGAGTCTTTTTTACAAAATGAAACGAATATACTGCCGAGTGCGCGTTTAACTGATGCCCACGGTTTTACCCGAAACATGTCGACGTAAAGACTTTCTCAGTTCTGCTACTTTTTCATACAATGGCGGTTACGGAATGAAATTATGAAAAATTCGAGACTTTTTTTCAATTTATTTCGAAAACCCCTGTGTTTCATATTAAAAACCATTTTTTATTCAAACTGAAAACAATAGATTTTTTTTAATGGCTCAAATAGCCTATTCACAATTGGACAGTACAGTTGTGTGATTCTTAACACATTCACAGCCACAGATGCATATATGCGTTTTCGTGAGTTCCCGTGCCGCTGCCAAAGAATCGAAGGTATTTGAACGCACGTATGCATTCCGGCACCTAATGATAGTTAGACTGAGAGGTGGCAGTGAATACGTTCGAATAAATTAAAAGAAATGACTCCAAAACGCGTCAATTCGCGTTTGTATGATTGTGTAATAACGCTATGCGTCTAACTAGTAATATAATAATAATTAAGGTAGGTTAACCTGTCGTCTGTGTCCGAAAAGGATCTCAAAAGTACCTGTCGTATGTGTATGATAAGGATCAGTATCATACGACTTTTTTGAATTGTTGCGTGTCAGGATCCTTATCAAACGCAGACGACAGGTTAAGGACAAATTTTAAGTATTCTTTAAAATAAAAGAAAATTTATATCAGTTCGTTTTTTATTCTTACAAATACTTATTTCACAAAAGATTCCCAGAATCACGCATACCTATCAATATCACCATTGCGACTTGAATAATGTCTGAGTCGACTCGCGCGCGAGATAGTTCACCTGTTATTTCCTGACGTCTCTAGTTAGACAGTGAGATCTATCTCGTTCGCGACTCGACTCGCGCCTTACCGTGCTAAGCCAGCAAGTTCTAAAATTAATTTTAACAAATGAATTAAAAAAAGGAAATGTCAAATTTTTATAAAACTTTTTTTCTTAATCAAGAGCACGGTTATAAAAAAAATGCGGAAAAAAACCATTCCGTTACTTTTTCCAAATGTGTTAAGGCTAGTGTTGCTACACATCTGCGGAACGTATGGCACAGATGTGTCCCGACACTAAGACCTTACAAGAATGGCCAGGCTTGACATAAAATGGATTAGCACAAAAAGCTCGGCGCAGCCTCAGCTCAAAAATCAGTCGATACAGTCGTCGAACATCAGCCAATAGTGTCGGAGATCAGACGACACTCGTCAGACACCAGACATTAGTCAGACATCAGACCACTCGTCAGATATCAGACGAAAGTGTCGGACATCAGACGACACTCATCTGCATCTGACATCAGACGACGTCGTCAGACATCAGACAACACTCGTCAGACATCAGACGACTCGGCCGAGAGAGCTCAAACAGCGGCAGGCGGCGGTTTGACGGGCGCCAGCGCAGCGTACAACTTTGTGATGGACGAATGCACCGCTCGCTCTATGTTCTCATCCTCCGGACATGACACCTCCTGTGTAATAAATTAAGTTTCAATATAGTCGGTATGTGAATAAGTTTAATGCAAAATTATGTAAGTAACACATTTACACGCTTGCCGAGACTTCCCAAACCTCCACAAGCTCCAAGCCTTTGCAAGCGCTCTTACCATGCAAAAGTCCTTGCAAGCCACGCCAAACAGCCTGTTTACACGCTTGCGTTTGTGGATGCTTGTGTAGACTTGCCAAGCATGTAAACGTAGCATTACAATACGAAATTTTTAGGCGCTGTATTAACGTCATTTTTTTTCTTCGTTTGTCAAATAAAAGAAAAAATATGTGTACATTATTTTTTGGTAATATATCTGACGGACTAAATAGTTTTTTTTAATCGTCTAGCCTATGACCGCTGTAATAAGCACTAACCATGCTATGTAAGTCGATATCGGCGCGCTTGCCGGCAACCATCACGTGCAGCTTGTCGCCCTTGAACATTTTCGGGACCGCGTCGTCGCCGTACATCTCTTGCAGCATCTCTATCACGCACTCCTGAAAATATAAGTGTAAAATTTTAGGGCATATAAGTGTGTGGTGTATTCTTGACAGGCGTGATAAGTCGATTTGATGCAAGTACTTATGATTAGTTTTAATTTTAGACATACAGGGTGCTTCGGGAGGAAACCGCATAACTTTACCACCGTGTTCCTGACCATAATTAGAGAATAAAATGTCGTATAAAGT
>BHDV01065607.1:214219-235978 GCA_005406045.1 Adoxophyes honmai
CTCAGAAATGTGACCACCTGTGACAAGGACGGAGGGGGGGCTAAAAAATCATGAAATTCGTGTGACGTACTTTATGGATGGCCCCAGAATGCGCCGTAAGAAACTTAGCAGAAAGTATTTTTTTGAAATACTAATTGTCAAAATAGTTCCAAAGAAACACACAGTTGAAGTGTACAAAATGTTAAAGACTGTTGTTAACAGTATTTTATTTGCATCAACAGCGATGCTGCCAGCTCGCTGGAAGGCCCGCATCATCCAATGGCTGGAGGAGCACAGAGAGCTGGTGGTGCTCGTCTTCTGTCTACCAGCGAGCTTTCTGTTCACTCTATTGTTGCGCGCGCGCGCCGCGGCGAGGAGACTGCGCGGAGGCAGCCATGCTGATAATGTGCGCGAGGTTCAGAGACAGGTAAACCGATAGTCTTAGCAACACGTCTCTCTGACGTCTCCAGTTAGGTTCGACAGTTACAGGTATTCATAACAACAGGTGGTGTTAGGCTCAGCGCAGAGGATTGAGGAGGGTGCATTGTATGCATCGTGCGCCGGACTTTTTGCGCGTCGTGTGCGTTACTGAATATAATTCCATAGGTTCTATTTCACAGACTATAAAGTCTATCGCGTATAGTCTGTCGCCTTAACAAGATGGACGGACGACTATTTTAAACAAACTCAATCGTGGGAATTTCTATCGGGTTGGGTTATGGCTGCCACGCTGACAAAGTGCGCGACGTGCAAAAACCGGTAATTTACCAGGGTAACAGGAGCACACCCAGTTTTATACTTTTGACGCAAGAAGAGGGGTGCTATGTATGAAGCTGTAGCATTTTAGACCATTTGGTAACAGATGTAGGAGGGAAGACCTTGTGAAGCACCGACGGCATTACCACAGCTGAACTACTGTGTTCCAGCGTGGATAATAAGCTGATAGATACTGTCACAAGAGGGTCTGACAAAGACGCTAAGGTGCAGACTTGCAGAGACAGGCAACAAACCAAGGTATCAGGATCACATTCAGTTTTTAACCTCAGACGTGTGAAGAGGGGTGCAATGTGTCGCTGTAGCCTGTCTGTGGCATCAAAAATACTGTCAGAAGAGACACATGCCATCTTAGACCTCTGGTTAGACTATGCATCTGCCATTTAAGGCTTAAGTTTAAGGCATACTTAGGAACGATAGTAATGCTTTGCTTGTAACAGCTTAAGTCAATCCAAATATCCTAGCTGGAGATATTGGGCCAGATATTACGATATCTAATTCATTTCAGGTGCAACAATGGAGCAAGCTGCCGGCAAGCGAGAGGAAACTACTCTGCACGGCGCGGCCCAACTGGCTGTCTTTGTCGACGACTTTCTTCCAGAAACATCTACACCACCGGGTAAGTGCTGCACTCCTGGTGCTTATAGGAGCTCCAATGGTTCCAGTTTAGTTTTGTCCGATTACATTAATAAATAGACGTTTATTGCTACAACTACCTGCCAAAAGATCAAAAATAACTATCTTTTATCATCTTAAATTGTGGAAAACCAAGTAAGGCAATGGCCAATCCTTAACTTAATTTGGCTCATTTTACTTAAAGGAGACATTCCTTTATTTCATTTTTAATAAACAAAACTACATTCGAAGATTTTCTAAAACTCCTTGTCTAGCCTGGAACTCGAATCAACAAAATGAAAAAAAAAATATATTTTTAAGACCAAATAATTGTTAGAGCAATGTTTCTTTTTAAAAATAAAGGAATGTGTCCTTTAAGTATAATGAGGCAACTTAGCATTTAAGACTACATATTTCCGTGCAGAACCAGACTTATTTATCCACACAACATCTTTCAACCAGTTCTGATGATCCCAGGTACCCATCCCCCTGTACGACATCTTGGAACTGGATGAGGCCAACATGACGGTGCGAGTGGAGCCGATGGCCACCATCGGAGACATCACCAGCTACCTCATACCCAGGGGATACTCTCTGGCTGTCACCATCGAACTGGATGATGCTACACTTGGAGGTACTTGTTGGTTTTAGTAGTCAAGACATCAGGAAATCTTGATTCATTTTGATTGCAAATAGGACGAAGAAGGCTAGTTGAAAAAGAAACTATTTAGTCCGTCAGATTGATTACCAAAAAATATTGTACAAATATTGACCCGGTACAATTTTTAGCGAGTCGTGACGACACAAGCCCCCACTCCGGAAGTTTGATGATCTATAACTTTGTCGATGTTTAGTCATTTGATAAAAGAAAAAAATGTGTCACATTTTACCATAATCTAACGAACGGACTAATTAGAATTACATTTTTTTAACCCAGGACACAAGCCTATTATGGGGATGATACATGTTTGCTCTATAATTTTCTGCCATTTAAAAAGTACGGGTGATGCCGGCTTAGCACGGCAAGGCTCAAGTTACTTAGTATACTTATCGATGTCTAACGAGAGATGTCAGAAATATATTAAATCGTCTACTAGTCTACTACGACTACGACTAAATAGTCTAAATCGCACGTTGTCCCGCGCTAAACCTAAAGACTCTGTTTTTACAGAAGAGGCTAGACGGAACGAGAAAAGCGAGACTAGTGTTTGTGTAAAATTTCAATCCTGAGCATCTTTAAAATTTTAGGTTTCGCCTCATTTGGATGGCTCTCTCTCTCACTATTTGCATTCCCACCGCTCCATCTCACAGAGTGCCGCCTAGCGAAGCTTATATTTTGAAGAAACATCCTTCAGTATAGAGATAGAGATTGTAAGTCTATTTACTAGTCTCTGGTATTGATTAGTTCCAATTTTAGACTACATAATTTCCGGTTCAAATTTTAGGCACATGACTAGCTATAGTATAATTCCAGGTAGCCTAAAGAAAAATAATCTTCAAGCAATGTCCCTAAAAACGAAAACAGTTCTTTAATAATTGAATCCATTCTCTTTAACAGGGCTAGCCTTCGGCACTGGCATGTCAACGCACTCCCACAAGGCTGGCCTGTACCACGAAACCATCACGAGCTACGAGGTCGTCACAGCCGACGGTTCCTTGGTAACGGCCACAGCCGACAACGAGCATAAAGACCTTTTCAAAGCCCTCCCATGGTCCCACGGCAGTTTGGGATTCCTAGTTGCCTTAACGCTGAAGATCGTCAAAATCAAACCGTATATTAAAATCAAGTACACCCCAGTCAAAGGACAAGCCAACTATTGCAACAAACTGAGGGAACTATCAGGGACATACGAAGCGAAGCCTGACGTATTCCCAGATTACATTGAAGGGACCATCTTTAGTAAGGATGAGGCTGTTATCATGACAGGAGATTATTCGGATTATGAGCCTGGTATACCAGTTAACGAGTGCTCCAAATGGTATAAGCCCTGGTTCTACAAGCATGTGGAGAGCTTTTTGGAGAAAGGCGAAACTGAAGAGCTGATTCCATTGAGGGACTATCTTTTAAGGCATAACAGGGCTATCTTCTGGGTAGTTGAGGATATGCTTTCATTCGGTAACGACTTCTTGTTCAGGCTGTTCTTTGGATGGTTGCTGCCACCGAAGCCAGCATTCCTCAAATTCACTACAACCCCTGGTGTACGCGCTTACACGTTCACCAAACAAGTATTCCAAGATATAGTCCTACCCATAAAGGAACTGGAAAAGCAGATTGAGATAGCCACCGTTTTATTTGACAAGTATCCCCTTCTGGTGTATCCTTGCAAGGTTATCGACCACGGACCTTCGTCCGGGCAATTGAAGAGACCTGACCCAAAATACATAGTTCCTGGCACCAACTACGCTATGTTTAACGACCTAGGAGTCTACGGAGTACCAGGGAAGGTAAAGGAGAAGAAGCCGTACAACCCAGTGGACGCGATGAGGAAAATGGAGAAGTTCACCAGAGACGTGGGTGGTTTCTCGTTCTTGTATGCTGATATTTTTATGAATCGGGAAGAATTTGAGGTTATGTTCGATTTGTCGTTGTATGAGAGAGTGAGGCGGAAGTATGGGGCGGAGGGGGCGTTCCCACATTTGTATGATAAGGTGAAGCCAGAGTTGGATGTGTTTGCTATAGGAGAGGAGAATGCTATAGAATAAGTGATGAAGATGTTGTAAAAGTCAAAACACAGTTGTGGGTGCAGAGTCGCCGACATGTGTGGTGTCTGGTGTGACTTTTTTATATTAGCTAATAAGTTTATGTATCTGTAGAATGCCATATACACTATTTACTCAATTAAATACACTGTTTTTTCTTGACTTCTACGTATTGTCACTGGTTTTTACAATGACCTAGCACCTCTAGGCAATAAAACCCCGTAAGATCTAAGCTAGTCGTATTGGCAAAGGGTTGTAAATTAATCCCGCACCACTAAAAAGTAGACAGGCTATCTACGACGGACTATTTAGTCTGTGGAAATAGAACATATGGAATTATATGCAGTAACGCAGACGACGTGCAAAAAGTCTGGCGTACAATGCATACAATCCACGCAGACTTTTTGTGCACCGCAGACTCGATCGCACAAAAAGTCTATCGTCTGCGCTGCCCCGTAAAATCACTAAATTGTAAACTTGAAAGCAATACGCGCCGCCGCAGTCTTCGCATAAACTCTGAATACTCTGATGTTACTTCATTCGGATGTAGATGTTAAATGCGGAGATTCCGCAATGTGCGGATGCAGATTTATCCGCAACATCTTTATTAGAGACTGGAAGAGTTGTGAAATACTATTCGGCAAAACACTTGGCGTTATTTTAGTGAGAGAAAAAAACTTCACACAGCGTTTGTTTCACGTAAAAGCGATGCGCGAATTTACTATACATACAAACAATCACGCCTTTATTCCCAAACGGGGTGGGCAGAGCACATGAAACATGTCACAGGCCAAAACCATGACTATTTCACGCTTCGCAGTCACTTCTAGCATAATATTAGGTTAAGAAGAAGCAGATGGAAGAGTGTGTGGATGGAACAGTGACAGGTTGCTAGCCTGTCGCCTAAAGCATACCTAAACCTATCCTAAGTCGCCTCTTACGAAATCCACGGAACAAATAGAGGAGTGTTATTCTATTCCGACACCACATAGGTAAAGTATAGTTGTGGAGGTATACTATACTATTTGATAAATGACTTGGCACGATTTTATAGAGGGAGGAAGTCATTTCAGCGCTTTGCAGATAAAAGTGATGCGCGATTTCTCTCTATCTCTCTCTCTCTCTCTCTCTCTCTCTAAAATCTTGCCAAATTATATGCCGGATGTAAAAGTAAGCGACTGACCTTAAGATTAGAGATGTGACGGAACACGAAGGGATTGTTGACGGCGATCTGTCGCCGGATGCGGTCGTTCATAGCATTCACGTAGGTCTGGTAGACAGCCATGCATTTCTTGGCGAGGGAGGACGCGTAGTAGATCGGCACGTCTTGTAGTTCCGGGTGCAAAGCCCAGAACTCGTCTGAGGGGAAAGGGGTTACTTTTTAAGTGGGTGTTGGCAGGATTAATGCAAATGGGGCACGGCACGAAATGATCTGAATAATGTCATGGTAGTACTTATTTTTTATTGATTCATTGTAGAAAGTAAGCATGTTTATAAATAGAAAAAAAAAAAAAAACATTTTTGTAAAACTAATTGTAAATGGCCAAAATAATTAATCTAAAATTTCTGGACTTGGCAAAAACTGTTTTTTCATCCAAGTACCGTACGGCTTAAGCCTCGTATTCATGGCAAACATCTGTTTAGCCACAGTTGATCAATAATGTTGATGAACGGCGAGAACATGGCAGGAAACTTTGTTTAAATCGATACAGGTTGTCCATACGCCACAGTTTGCGTTAAAATATTGAGGAAGTATTGTTGATATATTCTTTGTATCTGATATACAAGGTGTTACAAAAATGCGGGTAAAGCCGAAAGGGGGTTAAATGGCTCATTATAAGTAGTCGATTTATAATATTTGAGAACCATAGAATCGCAGTTTGACTTCTCGCCAAAATCAATAAAAAAAAACTATCTCCCATCCCCTCTCCCCCCCTCACCCAGTATGAGCAGCAGCTCCTGCGCCCGCCCGAGCGCGAACACGGGCACGAGGCAGCGGCCGCCTCGCGACACTATGTCGCTCACGAGACCCGTGAAGCGACTCTCTCGCTCCTCTCGCTTCTCGTGTATGTGCGTCCCGTATGTGGATTCCTAAAAAAAAAGGTGGGGTTAGGACATAGAAGACAGACCCAGTAGAGAAACAATGTTGGCCGCCCAGGCCCGCAAAAGGTTTGTTGTTTGCCACTTACTAACGTCACCGTCACTGTCACAGAAACTGCACAGAGCCAACTCAACTCATCTCGTCATCTCGCTTCAGTCAACTCGTGACCACGGTCGCTGTAACGCGGCCGAAACGTCGAGAGGTAATTAAAAAATACCGTGATTAAGTGCCGCGTAAACATAAATTTGTACAGAGCCAATAACCATAGAGAAAAAGGCACTAGCGTTACGCGAGATCTTGGGCCGGCCAATAAGAGCACAGGGATCGCTTCAATTGTTTGGCGGAATCTTCTCCGAACAACCAAAATGACATTAGTACTCTACTGGGTCTGTCCTCTATGGATTAGGATTACATTTTCATCCCTTGTGATTTCTCAAGTCAGGCAAAACCAAGATACCCTGATTACTACTCCTCTCTACTAAATGAAATTCCAGCGTTGAACAACTGCCATCTATCTCTGTCGCACGCGTGCGGTAATATTGCCCTCACGCTCGCACTTAAGCACGTGCATCGCAATCTAATTTTAATGTCGTAATTTTATGTAATTGTCACTTAAATTATGGCACTTCATCATGACCATTCATCATTCCAACATCGGCAAAATGCATGATTGTTTAAAGTTATTATATTATTGTACGTTCGTAACGGACAAACTGTTGACACAGCATAATATTTGGAAGTTTTGATATCTAATGTCAGTTTCTGACAATAAAATATTCTTTCTTATCTATTTAATGGTAACACTCACCGTTATAAGTACGTCCGGGTGGACCGTCGGGATCTCCGCCGCCATCAAGTGCCTGTCCTCTTGTCGCGAGAAGTCACCCGTGTACAACACCTGGAATAGTAGTTATTTTATGTGACTGTTGATTAATGGCATTAATGTACTTTATAAAATGAGTGAAGAGTGAATATTATAATGTTACCATAGGATACAAGTTTTTCCTAATTTTGGCTGTTTGCTAAGAAGCAATAGCGTCTGAACGTATAGCAGGAACATAGTTTGGACAAAATAATACATGTTAAATTTGATCAACAATAAATTACGTATATGTCACCGGAAAATAACACATTCCGTAAGTTTATAAATTTCCTAAAAAAATTCAGTAAATTTATAAACTTCCGTAAGATTCCAAACGACAGACAAATTGTATGATTTTACGGCCGCATTTCCGTAAAATAATCAATTTACGTTAGGTTAGGTTAGCTTAGATTATGATAATTTAGATCAGATTAGCTTTATTTATGTTAGATTAGGTTAGGTTAGGTTAGATTATATTAAATTTTGCAAAAATGTGGGCGTAATAACATTTTTTGTCTCCCGTTTGGAATCTTACGAAAGTTTATAAATTTCCTAGGAAGTTTATAAACTTTTACGGAATGTGTTATTTTCCGGTGACATATACACAATGCGTTGAACTTTCGATTAATGTTACTACCGAGTACAACTTTTACCAAGGAGTGACTGCCCCTTTGACAACTTTTTAATCATTTGAAAAACAAAAAATATGTTTAAAATTTTTGGAGGCTCCCATACAAAAAACAAATATTTTGTAATTTTTGGTATGGATCCTTCGAACGCGAGTCAGATACGCATTTTTTCCTTTCTCCTTGCACTTTTGGCAAGAACAACAACTTAACAAGGGTTGTCAAATGGTGAAACAGTAACCAACCTTGACGCCAGCGATCTCTATCATAAACATGGCGGCCCCCAGTACGTGGCCCGCGTTATACGCCCAAAAGCGGACCCCGCGGACGTCCTTCTCTTCATGGAAGTTGACCGTCTCTATCCGGTCCATAGAGTTCTCGAGGTCCGACTCGGTGTACAGCATTTGCTCGGTTGATATGTTGCTGAAAATTACACACAGATGGTTTAACTTAACGTGATATTGTAATGACAGGTTGGTAGCCCATCGCCCATGATACACTAACCCTTTCCCAGAGTCGACCTCTTATGACACCCACGGGAAGAAAGTGGGAAGTGCTATTCTAACCTGGCACCACATGGGATACGACAGGAGACTGGTGATTAAATACATAATAAAATTAAGAGGCTTGAAGAGAATGCTTATTTTATTTTATGTTTTTACGAGCTCTGTCAACAAAACTCGGATATCAATCCATAATGTTGTTCTCTATCAGCTTTTTTTCTAAAATGTTCAGAACAGAAGTTTGAGAACTAAATCTCATCTGTCACTTTCTTAAGGTGTCTGTTAGTTGTGCTCAAAAGCGCACCTCGGTCAATCCCCCTTTTCGTCATGCCTCTGGGCCCCTGTACTCAGGCGTGGACTCAGTTACACGGACTTTCTATATGCTTAAGTTATATCCCACTTTTTGCGGGTTTTTCCTTTTTTGGAGGTGAAAAGAGAAAGGACTCACCTGACTTTGATGTAATCGGAAACCAGCCATCTGTAGATGGCTTTGGTGGCGTGCGTCATGAACACGCGCCCTTTGAAGGACGTCTTGGTCAAGAACCAGGGCAGCGCTCCGCTGTGGTCCAAATGGAAACTGAAATTGCCAGAGATAAAAATTATTTAATGCTATCCTTTAATGATAGGGATATAATTCTTTTGTTTCTTTGTAAAATAGTATTATTAGCTATAGTGAAACAATTCCACCAACCTCCACTGAATGAAAACAAAATAATCAATGCAAACTTAGAGCTTAAAGTATACTTCATACTTCAATATACAGTGGAATGTCGATTATCCGAACTAATTGGGGGACATGGGTGTTCGGAAAACCGGTTTATTCGGATAATCGAACTGTATATGTTTATATACCAATTAAAAACATATTTAATATAAATCTTGTTTATAACTAAGTAAAGTAGGAATAATTATATGTGGACGTTATAAGTGGACGCGGGTGGTAGCGGGGGAGACGATTGCGTGCGAGCGAGTGAGAGAGCCGCGTCTAAGCGAGCGAGAACTAGCAGTTCGGTTAAGTGGTCGTTCGGATGATCGACGTTCGGATAATCGACGTTCCACTGTAAATACAATCTATTATCTGGTCATTATTAAATTGCTAGTTTTAGTTGTAAATTTGGTTGAATGTGCATTGATGGATGATGCAAAAGTAGATGCACCCATTTATGAACATATGTATTTTTCTGAAACATCCTTATTACTTTGTTTACTTACTTTATTGTGTGTACAATTATTATATTTTCATTTGTAGTTCATAGTGACAACTCTAAATTAAAAATGTTACAGATTTGCTAGTTCAATTTTATTGTGAGGTATGTTCATATCAAATGGATACTAAGATATACATTCAGCATTTTAGTTAGTTTTTAGTTATTCAAAAAAAAACTCACTGTGATATTAGAAGGAGGTCTACTTCATCTGCCTCAATCAGGTCCACAAACGGCAGAGCATCCATGCCGGATAATCCTGGGTGTATACCGCAGTCCAACTAAACAAAAATATCAACCAAAATTATTAAATTGTAATTGAAAGTTGACAAATAAATTGCATATCTGTAAAGAACTTTGTTTTGTTCGAGAATATCAATAAGAAAGTTGTTGCAAATTAATACAGTGTTTTGGTTCTTTTGTTCATCCATACCATCAAACCTTACCACACTTTCTTTAATTACAGCCTTTCTCTGTAATATTTGTGGCAAAAGAAACAAACAAACAAACTAAAGAACCCACATTGTAAATACAACTATAAATATCTAGATATTATCAGTTCCTTATCAGATAAGATAAAGTAATTAGGATTTCATTAAACTTACCATGATTTTCTTCCCTTTGAATTCGAGCATGATGCATGATCTCCCCACTTCTTGGCCTGCTCCTCTGAAAAACCATCACAATATTTGCTGAAGCTAGTTATTTCAAGTTGACATGGATACAAGATTTTCGATCATTTCATTGTGTTCGACAAGTTCAACAACATGAACAGTAAAACTACAGGAGTAGAAATAATTTACATTCAGATTCCTAGTCTAATTTTATACGAAATCAAGTTTTAATAAAGAGAAATAGAACAAAAACAATATTATTTACAATGGCCTAATTGTGAGCTGATCGCTTTCCTCCAAAGGCACCGGATCGGTACCCTTTCTTGGGTTAGTCGTCATGTTTATATATTTCTCAACACTCTAGGAATTCATGTATTTTCATAAACACTACACAAAGTTAAACTATCCTAAGGAAATTCAATAAAATAATGCAATACACCGGTTCAAATCAAAGCCAATTCAAAATATTAGGTTATGTTCAATTATTGTTGCCATCAAAAAAAAAGTTTACGTCAACGCCAACAATTTTTATTGTAAACTAAGCGTTTTTTATTGGAGCTCGGTGTTTCCCGTCCAGTCTAACGTCAAAAGTGACGTTAAATGTCATTTCCAACTTCCACAATCCACAGCATTTGCACGCAGTTTATTTATTGCACGAGTTTTTTGGTTATGTATTATTTAAACTGTATGGTACTTTGACTTAAAAATGCCGAAGAAAGCGTTATTTGACGAGGACTCTGAGGAAGAAGTTTCACTCAAGACAGAAAATGAATACGCTAAGAAATACGACGCGTGGCGTCAAAAGGAGGAACTTCACAAATTGGAACAGAAATATGGTTCTAAAGCCTTAAATTCGGATGCGTCGTTGTCTTCCGATAGCGAAGATGAAAGCGACGTGCCGCCTGAAGTATCCGAAGAGACAGAAACACAATTCTTGAAGACTATAGCTCTGTTAAAAACAAAGGATCCTAGAATCTACGATCCTAGTTTCAAGTGCTTTGAAACTGAGAAAAAAGAAGTAAAAGACAAAGAAGAAAAGAAAACATTGAGCTTTGCTGACAGCGACGATGATGATGAAGACGACGGCAACATATTTAAAGTGGAAAAGGCTGCCGAAGTCAAACCAACACAGAAAATTGAAAAGCCAGAAAGTTCCCTGGAAAAACTTAAAGATTTCTTAACAGGTAAAACTGAGAATATTAATAATCCTGTGGCCAAGGATCTGGCTCCATTGAAAGCTCTCTGGTCAGATCCTAAGTTGAATGAGGGGGAGGCATTTCTGAGGGACTATATTCTTAATAAGAAGTACTTAGAAGAAGGTGATGCTGGGGATGCAGCAGGTGACAAAATTAGAGATGATGAAGATTTAGAAGCAGATGAAGCTATAGTAGAAGAGCAAGGCAAATTTGAAAGAGCATATAATTTCAGGTTTGAGGAACCTGATGAGGAATACTTAAAAAGATTTCCTAGAACTATGAATTCTATTAGACCTAAAGATGATAGAAGATCTAGGAAGAGAGCTGAGATAAGGGACCGTAAGGAAGAGGAGAAAAAGAAAAAGATGGATGAAATTGCGAGATTGAAGGCATTAAAATTAAAAGAAATTCAGGACAAATTAGAAAAGATTAAAGAAGTGACTGGAAATCAGGATTTGGCCTTCCGGGAAGAAGACATGGAGAGTGACTTTGATCCAAATGAACATGACAAACGCATGAAGGAAATATTTGATGAGGAGTACTATGGGGGGATAGATGATGAAAAACCAGTGTTTCCTGACCTGGATGAAGAGTTAGAGATTGAGAATTGGGAGAAGTATGAACCAGAAGTGGAGAGAGAAGAGCCACATTGTGAAGATGATGAATTTAACATGGATGCAGATTATGACCCTAAACAAGCTAAACTAAATCTTCTTGAAGAACTACAAAAGAACATGACTAAAAAGAGAAGAAACCGCAAAAAGAAGTCCAAATTGGCTGAACTTCTGGCTACAGAGAAGCCTAAATTCATACCTAATGTAACTGAGATGACTTATGCAGAATACATGGATGAGTATTACAAGATGGACTGTGAAGATGTCATAGGAGGTGATTTACCCACCAGATTTAAATACAGGGAGGTGGTGCCAAATGACTATGGCCTGACTGTAGAGGAGGTTAGTATAGGTATCAAGCATTTTTAAAACAAAAAAATGTCTTCATACTAAACAATGACAATTTTTTTTACAGATCCTGTTGGCTGATGACAAAGAGTTAACCCAGTGGGTGCCTTTGAAGAAGGTAGTGAAGTATCGGCCAGAGAATGTGGAGAAGGGAGAAGTCAAGATGTACAAACATAAAGCAGCAGACATGAAGCTGAAGAAAAAAGTGCTGCCAAGCTTGTTTAAGGACCTACCTGAGTAAGATTGTCTTCTAATGATTCAGTTAAACTAGTGAGCTTAACTTGACTCTGAAAACTTTAGTAATTGTATTGCTGATTGAATCTTTTATTTTTTCAGAGAGCCTGAAATTGTAATTCCCATTGAAGCAGCAGCTAAAAAGAAGAAGAAAAAGAAAAAGGACAGAAACAAGGATGCTACTGACAATAATCAACTAAATGAAGATCAAAGGAACCTTGAAGAAGTTCATGATGAAGATGAAACAAGTGAAAATTTGCCTAAAAAGAAGAAGAGAAAAAATACTGAAGAAAGCCAAGAACAGGGTGATCAGACTCTTAGTGAACAAGATAGCTCTGCTAAGGATGAACAGAATGCTAAGAAAAAGAAGAAAGTAAAAAGTAAAGACAATTTAGAGGAAGTAGAACATGACATTACTTCAAAGTATACTAGTGAACAAAATAATACAGTTGTTGATGAACAACCTGCAAAGAAAAAGAAGAATAAGTCTGTGTCTAATGCAGAAGAAAGTATACCTACTGTTAGTGTTGATAATAATATAACTGCGCAAAATGAACCATCTTCCACAAAAAAGAAGAAGAAAAATAAAAAAGTACAAAATGGAGTTAACATTGACAATGGTATACAATGCACAACTGACATTCAAATTAAAACTACACAAGATGAAAGTAAAAAAGCTAAGAAATATATAGAGCAGGGTACACAGAAACAAAATCTAAAACGAAAACTAGATGATATTGCAAATAATCCAGTGCCTGGTAAGAAGAAGAAAAAGAAAAATAAGGCATCTGCTGCTAATGGAAATGTAGATTTAAGCTCCAACAAAAAAGGTTTCAATAAAATGAAGAATAAAAATAAGCAGAATAACAGTAAAACTCCAGATAATCCATATAGTAATTTATCAGATGAAAGATTAAAAGCATATGGTCTAAATCCCAAGAAGTACAAAGGATTCATGAAATACAAGAAGTTTTAAGTCAATGTTTCAAGTTTATGTAAATGTATAAGTTTATTCATTGTAATATATTTGTAAATAGGTATATGTATAAGTGATTGTAAGTCAATACACTATTAAGAAGAACTAGCTCATGTTTTTAAGACCTAAACCTAAACCCGTATCTTAATCATGAAAATTGTTATTTATGGTTCTCGACATCAAACTCGACATGCACTTGAACTGCCGGAGAATATTCGGGCATTTGGACCGCGGAACAATGGTCGGATTTTTTACTAAATTCGTACATACATACATCATACATACATACATAACCATCACGCCTTATTCCCTGCGTGCGGGGTAGGCAGAGACAACAGAGCGCCATTTGCTTCTATTCTGACATATTTCTTTCGCTTCATTAACATTCATACATACATACATACATACATATTCTCACGCCTGTATTCTCATGAGGGGTAGGCAGAGCACATGAATTCAAAAATCCAGTGCCACGTTTCGCAAACTGAGGGTAACCAGATGTTTAACGAAATTCGTACAATACTGTATTGTAAAGCGGCTAGTACACATTCGCCGGTGTTGGGCCAGGCTTCGCAATCGGGCCAATCACGGTCCGGCCAACACACGCCAACACCCCCTGTACACATTGGAGTTGGCCTGCATTGGGCCAACATGGGCCAATGTGTACTAGCCCCTTTAAACAGTAATAAAAAACAAGATACAGGATAACAGCTTCATGTACAAAGGCGAATTTGTTCCCGAGGGGTTCTCTGTCAGTTAACCTTCGGGCGATTGGCAGGATAAACGGAAACGAGTAGACATACAAAAAAAGTTATGAAGATAAAACTTAAAACTACCTTAGCCCATTGTTTATACCATGTTTATACATAAAAAATGCTGGGTACGGTGACGGCGGTTCAAACGTCCGAATATAATCACGAACAACCTCAATCGAACTTCTCGAACTTTCAAGCACCCCATTGTCGATAGCTCCGGGACCTGGGCACAGACAGACCCACATCCAAATGGAGCGACGCCGGTAGCCCTGGGTTTGCCCATTGACTGGCGTCGCTCCGGCTCTTCAGTTCTCAACAGTATTGCCAACGCAATGCTAAAATTATGCTTAAAATATGTTAATTGTCGTAAAATAATGCTAGAAAATGTGCAAAAAAAAATTAAATGTCAAATCAAATAGAAAAGTAAAGTCATTTAAAGTAAGTTCATGGTTAAATATTTACCTAATGATTTTATGCCAAAAAATATGCTAGATGCAAAACAACAAACAAATATGCCAAATTTAGCATAATTTGCTAAATTGGCAACACTGACGAACGAACTGACGTCTTGGACGTGGGTTTCGCCATTCACGGTAAGTTTGGCGCGACGCGCCGAAAATATCGTGCGCGGACGTGGGCTCGAACTCTGGAGCGACGATTCGCCATTGACGATCAAATTGGACCACGTTAATCGAGTTTTAGGAAAAACCCAGGTCCCGGAGTGATTGTGAATGGGGGGCACCACAGAGATGTGATTCTTAGGGCGGCCAATACCGGACAGAAATGAATACCGGTATTGACTACCGGTATTGGAGTACAATACCGGGATCCCGGTGTTAATACCGGTATTGAATCAAAAGTTGGAAAGTATGTTTTTATTTAAAGAATGACTTTTTAATGATTATAATATCTTTATTTTCATGCGCAAACTTCAGTCCATACATAAGCTCATCTGTAGCCATAATCTTTAAGTCTTTTTCATTAATGTGGCCAAGCTTACGATGCCATTACATGATGTCATTTCCCATATTTGATGTGTAGTGTGATGTTTCTTTTGGTTTATATTCGGTATAATAGAATTTGTCTTTTCTTTGTGCAGTCAGTGCTACAGTATTACCAAACAAAGAATGCTTCACGATATACCTGCGTAATAAATCAGTTTCGCGGGAAACTTCGATCTACCAATGATAAAAGAGATTTTTTCGCGCGCTTAACACTTGCATTGTGATTGGTTATTGATTGAAGTCTCGGACAGATGACCTTTGACAGATGCACCCCAGCGCCAAATGCGTCGAGTAGCCGACTAAAGTGTGTGCATAGCAAGCAAAATTGTGCCCAGAGCGTTTGTAAATAAACCTAGGACGCCGTCGGAAAGGGGCAGGACCCAAGATACCGGCGGTTAGGGCTGCAAACTGAGGAATCTCCTGACGATGCGCGTCGTATCAAGGAGTACCGCCTTTTGCATCAAAACCTTGAGCCAACCGTCTAGCGAGAATCTCCTAAGGAGGTGGTCAAGACTCTTCGCTATGAGACCATTTGCTGTGACGACTAATGGTACAATGATCGTCGAATCCAGATCCCACAATGTCGGTCACCTCGTGAGCCAAGTCAAGGTACTTGCTGAGTTAGTCCTTCTCGGCTTTCACGAGATTCTCGTCATGGGGGATGGTGATGTCGACGAGCAGTGCACGGCGCTGTGATCGGTCTATTATCACGATATTATTATCAGGCTTACTGGCAACAATAATCCTGGCCATGATAGCAGATCGATCCCAGTAGAGCGTAGCAGGACCATTCTCAAGAACTAGCGTCGGTGTGTATTTGTAATACGGCACTTCAGATTCTACAAGGCTGTATTGAAGAGTAAGTTGCTGGTGGATAATTCTGGCTACTAGGTTATGTCTATGCACACAGATGAGAACATCCGGAAATAATATACCTGAGTGACTCACTGGGAGACTGGGACGGTGGCATGCCTGACAAATGTCGACCGTACCATCCTTCAGGATATATTTCTGGTAGTTATTCGTCATGATAACTTCATCAGCAATTGGACAGACAAAACTTTCGGTTTCCCCAAAGAGGTTACCGAAGCGTAGCCAGTTTACCGACGCGAGCAAATCTACATCAGGCTCATGTAGGGCCCGGTAGAAGCGCCCGTGCAGCTCCTTGCTCTTCCATGCGTGCTTGCGATCCTCAGTGCTCAACACCTTGAATTTACGCCAGTTCTCAGTAGCAAAGGACAGCTGTGTGAAGTTTCTGTCAACTGCCACAACATCGCGATGCATACCGCACTCATTGTGAAGGAAATATTCGCTAAGACTGTACACCCCGCGGTTGTGCAGGTTTATGACATTCAAGATACCTCAATCACCATGTACATAATGCAAAACTCCTGCGATCAGGCACCGCTGGGCTGATGTGGTGATGTTTAAACGATAGAAAAATAACAAATAGTATTTTTTTACTAATACCGGGATTGCGGTATTAGATGGGTCAACACCGGTATTGTAATACCGGAAAAAATGGTCCGGGATCCCGGTATTACGGTATTACGGGATCCCGGTATTCCCGCCCTAGTGATTCTGTAGCCCATGTCCCTTTATCTTTCTTCCGTATTCTTCGGAATAAAAAAAACATTTTTGGCTATGCCCTACGTTTTGACGTTTCGTGTTTCGGCCATATTGCATTCTTTCTGTTTTGGTCAACGAGCAGTGTTGACGGTACGTGGTGAATATTTTTAATTATTTTACCGTGACAGTGAAATATTTCTTTAATATTATTTTATACATGGATTTGTGACTGAATTTTGTTTTTGTTGGCTATAAATTCTTATAGTTTCTGTGATTTAATTGGATTATTAACATAACCTCTTAAGTCGGTGCCTTGCTTGTCTCAGAGCAGGTCGTTTCACTAATAAGTGGCTATTTGTATGTGAAAAGGCGATATGAATTGAACGCTCACAGATATCACAGAAACGTGCGGCTAGAGTAAATACCCCATAGTCTGTTTTATTTAAGTTTTGTGTGTTTGCAATAGTATGTCTCTTCTGCCCTGAAACCCCGAAATCCATTTAGCCATGAATTCCATCAATAAACTCACATTTTCTTCTAATTTGTTGTTATTTATGCTCGGCTTAATTGTTTTTTTTTTTTCACTTACAGATCGACGGGCCACGTTTATAAAACGAGGTAAATATTTCACATGTTCTAATCTGAATAATTTTTGGTAAATTTTATAATGCCTTTAAGTAGATCATATCGCTAATCTATTTGGCGGTTTGAATGGACAAAAAGGCAACAGTAGTTGCCATAGGCATTGATTCCCAAACACGAGCACCAACCACTGCAATTTGTGTTTGCAACGGTCGATGGCTACAACCCCCAAAAAAAACAGATAATGAACTTTACTGAATTGAATCTTGCAAATAAATACTGTTAGTACTAGAGCTGTAAAAGTAACGACTTGAAGCGTACCCGTATGTATTCGTTACTAGGATAACAAGTACTCGTTACTTTCGTATCGTTACGTTACTCGTTACTTTTGATACTCGTACTGCAACATGGTTCGGTACGTTCCAGTACTGAATCGAGTCGTATCATGCGTCATACGAAACATACGAAATACGAACAGTAAACGTTTCGATACACGTATGAACACAACAAACAGTGTAAGGAACACAAAAAACAAAGAATGCGAGTACCGAAATGTGTTCGTGTGAAATATCAACGACACTTGCTTGAACTGAAACGTTGCAGGAACCCGTATTAGTACTATGTCAATACGGAGAATACGATTAATGAAATACGGTACTTGTGTGAGTGAACCGAAACGGTGTAGGCACCAATAGTACGAATGATGCGAGTAACGAGTAACGAGACGGATGCGTGAGTAACGATTCGGTACTCCGTATCAGACCGCATACCCGTTACTTAGTAACGAATACATACGGTTCGTTACAGCTCTAGTTAGTACAGTCCCCGGCATTTAACTTCAATATTTTAGTGGTGGGGGCAAGTTCTCATAGCTTTTAATAGGGATAAAGTTTATTAGTAATAAACTATTACTGACCACTATACTAGAGACCGATAGGTACTTAAAAGATGGTAAACAATCTTGACGTGTCTTTTTATTTAAACATACACTTTATAAATCAAAATCTTTACATTTTACAATATAGGTATGAAAAAATCATTTACTTTCATAATTGAATTGTATATTGTAACGATTTTCATTTTTAGACTGTGTATTTCAATAAAAAGACATGTCAAGATTGTTTACCATCTTTTAAGTACCTATCGGTCTATAGTATAGATATGCCATGTTAGATACTGGGTAAGTACTGTATTTTATCCTATGAGGAACATTTTTGCCTGTGGGGTGCCGGGTTAAAATAGCACTACCCCCTTTCTTCCCGTGGGTGTCGTAAGAGTCGACTCTGGGAAAGGTTAGTGTATTGTGGGCGATGGGCTAGCAACCTGTCACTGCAATATCACGTTTCACCATCTGGTTACCCTGAATTAGCTAAACGTGGCACTGGATTTTTTGAATTCATGTGCCCTGCCTACCCCTCATGGGAATACAGGCGTGAGAATATGTATATGTAGGAACATTTTTTACTATTTCGACTATCTCGAACTAGTGTCTATCGTAAACCCAGCAATTCTCGACTTCATATTCATAACCTCAATCACCGCTTCCAGCTCGTCATGGTGAACAACCGAGTACCGTCGGTCTTTTCCAAGACCTATGTCACGCCCCGCCGTCCCTTTGAGAAGGCGCGCCTTGACCAGGAGTTGAAGATCATCGGTGAATATGGTCTCCGCAACAAGCGTGAGGTGTGGAGGGTCAAGTACACGCTCGCCCGCATCCGGAAGGCTGCCCGTGAGCTGCTGACCCTGGAGGAGAAGGACCCCAAGAGGCTGTTTGAGGGTAAGAAGTCACTCTTGCTAATGTTTAATACAGTCTACGGCGTTTAACTCTGCAAGGTTTTGTAGTGGAAGTCGCTTCCACTACTTCAAAACTTGCCGTGTTATAGATGCATGGGACTGACTGTACAGTTGCATTAATTTGCAGGAAGTGCGAAATGTGCTCTGTTCTATTCTGTTGCAAAAGGTCCTCTTCTTGAAGAATGAAGAGTGCCAGGCATGTATGTTCTACTTAGAGCTCATATCATAATCACATCACTTACGGTTACCTCATGATCGCGAGACAGATCTGTTGGTGAGGATGAGGCTATAAATTTTAAGTTATGCTAAATGAAGCAAGATCAACACTGTAAATTTTAATCCTTATTTAAACATGAGGGCTTGATTTTTGTCTGATGTTAAATTGAAATAGAGATGAGTGTTTCCTCATACAAAAAGTTCATACTGTTTTTCCATTCCCATATCTATCTATCTGCAATCACAACCCAATCCAAAAACAATTAATTTGAACAGCAAAGTAATGTAATAGTGTAATAGTCAATTTTGTACTACCCAACCATGATGATTACCATGACACCTCTTGTCAAAACATTTATGTTGACACCTAACTCAACTGACTATCCAAACATACCTTGTAGAACCTTCTCAAACCTTCAAAACTAACCTGTCCTTCAATATCCAGGTAACGCACTCCTCCGTCGGCTGGTCCGCATCGGAGTGCTGGATGAGAAGCAGATGAAGCTCGATTACGTGCTCGGTCTGAAGATTGAGGACTTCTTGGAGCGCCGTCTGCAGACCCAGGTGTTCAAGGCTGGTCTGGCCAAGTCCATCCACCACGCCCGCATCCTCATCAGACAGAGACACATCCGGTAATTACTTGGTTTTTTATGTACTTGTCTTGTGCCTATAATTTACTAAGGTAACGGCACCAGTTATGGACGGTTTAAGCTGACAAGCACCAGTGATGGACACTTCATTCATAATTTAAAGACCATAGAGTTGTGAATTGATTGTTGTAAAACAAATGACTTTTCCTTAGCGGGTAGTAAATAAGAGTCATTGTCCATTACTGGTCCTTGTCCATTATAGGTGACTTTACCTTAGTACTTTTCTGTTGTTCAGGCAGAAGCTCATTTATTCGTTTATAGCACAAATTTTCTGGCATCATTTCATTTTTAACTGGAGGAGGTTCTCAATTCATCGGGATCCTTGTTTTTTTTTTTTTTCTAATCTGCTAGCTTAGCACGGTAAGGCGCGAGATATACAATACCTGGTCGTCTATTCTGCGCGCGTCTTCTCAGGGCGTGTTGCCGTGCTACGCTTACTGAAAAACTTGAAAATTTCCAGAAATTTATTATCATAATGCATTACAATCAGGAACTATTGGAGTTGAAAGTAACCCATGAACCTAATCTAACAGGTAGCAGCACTGCACATGGGCTGTGATGGCTCTGATTTGAACCTATTATTCCTAAAGACCACTTGGTCAACCTTGTGTTGATTTCAATGTCTTGAAATGCTTGTCTCAATGAGACTGATGCAGGTAATGTTCAGACCATCCTTTGTATTTATTATTACTTTAGAAGGAGTAAGAACAGGCCATGGATGCAAGATGGCTGTCCTAAGGCTGCATGTCCACTGGAGTGGTGGGAGAGATAAAAATCCACCAATAGCGTTGCACTCGCCCATTGAAGAGGAGCAGAGATTGGTGGACGTTTACCTCGTTCTGCTCCAGTGGACAGACAGGCAGCCTTAGGGCGCGAATTTACACTCTCTCTTGTGAGACCCTCGAGCTGTACTCTTCGTGGTTAGATACAGGCGAAAGGCGAGTCCTGCGCGGTCTCGGGAGTGTACAACCTTTCATGTCAAAAAAAATGCATACCACAAAGCAAAAACAAGGCTTAATTATTAATACTTGTGACTAGAACTACGTAGGCTTTTAATTTATGCAATGTCTATATGTCTATACTCCGTTTTTTTTGGGTTGAGAATTTCAACGGACACAATTTGAAATTATCTCTGGAATTCATTAGTAAAACTGGAAATGATTTATGTAAATACACATAACATTGTTTGTTATAATGTTCAGAAATCAAACATCATCATAATTTTCGCCGATATCTTGGGATTACTCAAAAATGTGTAAGGATTTGACAGTTAAAATTCTCAACCCAAAAAAAACGGAGTGTAATTTGTAACTCTATTCCACAGCGTCCGCAAGCAAGTTGTAAACATCCCGTCGTTCATTGTCCGTCTGGACTCTGGCAAGCACATCGACTTCTCGCTGAAGTCGCCGTTCGGTGGCGGCCGCCCTGGCCGCGTCAAGAGGAAGAACCTGCGCAAGGGACAGAGCGGAGGCGCCGCCAACGACGAGGAGGAAGATTAAGCAATAAAGTGTCTTTGACTTAACTGCCCTTTTATTCGTCTACATCCCAGTTTTAAGCCAAAGATTAGGCGACAAATGTTGCACGACATTTGTTGCGCGACATGTCGAACGATGTAGCACATGTCGCGCGACACGTGTATATACGCGGATATAAGTCGAGCGAAGTCTTGGAGACGTCGTGCTACAGCTACATCGCTCGTTCAAATACAGATTTCATTTGTATGGCGCTCGTCACGTCACTGCATACAAAAATGAAATGTGTAATTTCAAGCGCACACAACAGTCGAATTATCTTTTTACATACTAACCCGGTCATTACGTAGGAATTAACAGCAAAGAAATG
>BHDV01065608.1:0-19359 GCA_005406045.1 Adoxophyes honmai
TAGCTTCAATAGGCTTCAAACCTCCAGGGAAAAGACATAAGGTACTAATACATAAAAGAAAACCGTGTTTGTGCGATTGTATATAACTCATGCTATCCTGGTACTTTTAAATCAAAATTCTGCTCATTCATTGTCTCAGGCGGAACAAAGTTCGCCGGGTCAGCTAGTTTCTGCTATAAATTATGATGTTTTGAAAACATTTAAGTTTTTGTGCATCGTCGTGTGTGACCAGGCTATCATCAATTAAAGGAATATCGGTGGTGGACAGCCTCCCACTGCGATGCTTCAGCTGGAGTGACTCGGCAGGATTACTTCGAAATCACAAATTCTCCAATCATCATGATGTTTTTTTTATTGGCCTTGTTTTTACCTGAACATCGAATGTCTTCATCAGTGTCAGTTTATTTCCCGTTATTTCATCATTTAATCATAATTATTAATTACTCTATTTAGTAGAATCTGTTTAGATATCAGGTTTAGCCGGTCTTGTTTGATTATCATCTTCAAATTACAGATTAAATTTTATACATAGTTCTGTTTAACAAGGTGTGAAAACTGTTTCTTGTGGACAAAGTACGTATGTAAATAGACATCAGATAGTTCGATTAGTCATGAATTCATAATATAGGTAAATTAAACATCATACATGAGGCAAAGAAAAAAAAACAATTACTGTAACAACCACATTCGTAATTTCAATTTCTATATTACTGAACAATGAGACCCCATGACCATGTTGTGTCTAGTTTAATACTTGTTCAGGTAATCTTAGCAGTGCGTTCAAATCAAACGAGTTACCAGGAATTTATAAATTAAAGAAGTCTTGGACTGGACTACCTAATTTGAATCCTCGTGAGACAGATTCCACGGCCAGCTGCATTTGGCGCGATGGAGCGATAGTGTTCGCGGAAACACGCGCCGATTAATGCCTTCTAAGGAGATGTCGAGGCTGTTGCCCTTTTATGCCAGCCTGGTGAATGGTATTCATATACAGGCCTTTTTAAATGTAATTTGCAGCTAAATATTTGAATTAAAAAAATCCAGTGCCATGTTTAGCAAATTTAGGGTAACCAGATGGTTAAACGTGATGAGCTAAATATTGAACAGACATAACATACCTTTGATAAAAAATAAGTAATGGCTAGATTATCCTAATCTCTCTAATTAATGATTGATCATTGAAGGCAAAATATGTAGGTACTTGAATTTTCGTTTGATGTTACGAACACAATATACATTTGTACCTTTTCATGATACAGTTCTCACATCTTTTACTTGTCACTAAAATTTTAAATGACGAACAAAGAACAAACTAATTTAAAGAAAGTACCTATTCGTGGACAAAGACCAGAAATATAAAATTTGTAAAGGCATGTTATTCGTACTTACTAAAATTCTCTGGAACTCCATGTCTTGCGTATCCCCGAATTCTTTTAAAACTCATTAAAAGTATTTCTACTGAATATCTATGTTAAATCCGTAAGATTATTTCACAGTATTGAAATTTTACGACATACCTAGGTCATTTTATCCATGTATCTATTTCGAAAGTAGTTAGTACCCGGCTGCCAGCACCGCACGTCCGTGTCGAACACCAGGAGCGCAGCAATCGCTCACGCAGCTTCTGATCCCGGCCGGTAATATTTAATGGCGACCTCTAACCCGGTCATGCTGTCCGGGTCTACGCCTCACTCCGGCGAGGAATGCGCTTTGTTTTAATCATTCATTTGTCATCCATCGATTTATGATGTCTTGGTGTTTTTGATGAAACGATATCCACTATAGACAAAAAAAAGTATACCATGTTTGTTACATGTACACCAACCTTGTAAATTGAAACTTTCAGTAAAAGTATGGTTAATTTTTACTATCCCACAAAAATGTTCGTCTTAAAGTAGATACTTGGACGTGTTCTTGGCGCTAAAAGTTCGTATAATCTCTCTTCCTCTTGTAACAAATTCTGCCATTTTTGTTTTTTATTTTATTTTACAATAAAATCTCAACAGATAACAAAATATGTATTCAAATATTCGTCACAGCGAGGCACCACGCCGACCGCTCGCCGCGGGCGCTTGTAATTGCCGCCCAATGTTTGTTTTGTTCACCCCTTAACTCTTCACGCTATCCCCGTCGCAACCGCACTCACGTCTTCTTCCATAAGTCTGTCCCTTTCGCACGCACCGCTCTCGCTACTTAAAGTTTATATTTTATCACAGTTAACTCTCCGTTGCCTTATAACGCTCGTCGTACCTTACACCGACACTGAAATTTAAAGTTTAAAGTTGTAATTTTAAGCTTCGATTTCGTTTGATAAGTTTCGTGGGTAATATTTTTTGTATCGTATCGTATCGTTAGATTAATAGTCGCTATTCGGTTTATATATCGTGTAAGCGATTATTGATTGTAATTATCATGGCGCCCTAAGTTAAATACCGGGCGATCACGCGATGCGCGCGATTTATGGCCGCCGGCCGGCCGCTGCGCCGGCGCACCATTAAAATACTAGAGGTATGTTTAGTTTGAGCTACAGGTTCCAGATAGTAGTTCATTAGGCAATAGCTTGTTTTAAATCACAATCAATAAGGATTCCCAACTTAAGTGAGCTAAAATAAATTAAGACTTCCAAATTTACGTAGTCTTATTAGTTTGACAAACACTTCCTGATTTTGGTTTGAAAATTTCAATCAAATGCGAGTCAATTATGTAAGTTTTTTTATTTAATGTTATCGTTCGTTACATAACGCTCATGTTGAGGTCTAAATAATTTTAGTTACTTAGACACTCATTGATGTTCGCACGAATCTAAAACACAATTTTGTCGCACAATATTCGTCGCAGCGAGCCGGCACGCGCCACGAAGATAAAGCGCTAGACGAGGCTGCCTCGTTCTGCTGATTTTTCCTCGACATTGTGTATGTTCGGTTTCCCATTTATAGTACTGCTTATTTTATATTTTATTTATTTCACAGTTTATTAAGTGCGTAAGTGTAGTCATTAAATCTTTACTTTAGCCTAAGAGATAACCTTATCAGAATACAAACAGAATTAGTTAAATAAAACTGTTGTCCTTCCTTTTATTTAAGTATTGTTTTAGTAATAAGTTTTATTGCGACTGTTTAAAAAAATCTTGTTCCTAACTCAATTCAAACGCGTTAAAATCAATCCGCCTTACTTTTTGGTCGAGTAAAAATAATAAATAGCCTGGTTTTCAGCCCCTCATGATAAGTATGTGTACACTGAACCAATTGATTTCTGATCCATTTACGAATTGTGATTTCATTTGCCATAATTGTTTTTTATATAAAAATTAAAGGAAACGCATTAACTTACAAGTGAAAACGTCAACGTAATTGACATGTCAAAACGAAATAAATTTAAACACTTAATAGTCTCAAGAGGAGATAATTTACAAGTGGCGAGCAATTTTATAATAATCATATTTTGTTCCATGGAGGATAGACATTTTGTAATTTCTGATATACTTAATATTTTTAATAAATAAACCTGCCAAGTGCGAGTCGGACTCGCGCACGAAGGGTTCCGTACCAAAAACTGCAAAAATTCAGAATTTTTGTATGGGAGCCCCCCTTAAATACTAATTTTATTTTTATTCAATTATTTATTTTTAAATTAAATTAAACATTCTGTGAGCATTTCAAGTATTTACCTGTTACAGTTATTTAAATAGATCCAAAATAGAAAAAAAACACGCTTTTTGTATGGGAGCCCCCCTTAAATACTAATTTTATTTTATTTTAATTGTTTCCATTTAAAGTAAATATTTAATTAAATATTCTGTGAGCATTTCAAGTATTTACCTGTTACAGTTATTTAAATAAATCCAAAATAGCAAAAAAAAACACGTTTTTTGTATGGGAGCCCCCCTTAATTATTATAATTATTTTAATTTTAGTATTTGTTGTTATAGCGGCAACGGAAATACATCATCTGTGAAAATTTCAACTCTCTAGCTCTCACGGTTCGTGAGATACAGCCTGGTGACAGACAGACGGACGGACGGACGGACGGACGGACGGACAGACAGACAGCGAAGTCTCAGTAATGGGGTCCCGTTTTTACCCTTTGGGTACGGAACCCTAAAAATGTAAATAAATATTGCTTCAAATTTAATTAAAGTCTTACCCATCTTATGCTTTTGATAGATAGATAGATAGATAAATAAATGAAATTGAAATGAAATGAAATAAAATTATTTATTTGCTTTATAACGTCAAATTTTGTTCTGCGGAAAAACACCACACCATACGTAACGATAGAATGAATGAACTTTTTGACTCTGGTTACAATATCCTATGGAAATATCATGAAGTCACGTAGGTAAGTCAAGCAAGAGTTTAGACGATTTTTAAGTTTCAGAAGTCTGCAAAACGGTCTTACAGGAATTAAAATTACTTCGGTTAAAAATAAATTGAAACGAAATAATAAAACAGTGTACGACATAATTAATCGGACAAATGATCGGAGCCAGTCCCAAGGTACCAGGGCCGCATAACTGCGCTGAAGATTTATCAGCCATTGTTGTTTTTGCCGCGGCAGCGTGTTGCCTCTCGCGACGGCCGAAGAAATGCCCTGAATAGCATTAGCGACATATCTGAAAAGGGCTGACGTGTTAGACTTGTTGATTTGATGGTGCCTTGGTATATAAATATTTATATTTTGCTATCTATTAAAGTTGAAATATATTATTTTGTAATTTTGTTTTTGTTTATGAAAGTGGTCGTCAGGTAAAGGCATTTTTTGAGGCAAACTTGTGAAAAAGGCTGGTTCTGGTATCAGATGACACTGGAGCTGAAGGTTACCTCGCTCAAAGGCTAGGGAAGTGCAGCGGGGTAATGCGACCAGCGTTTTGGAGACAATGCCAGTCGTCTTTTGACGATGTGTTTTGAATTGTAGGTAGTTTTGGGTAGAGATATTTAAATTTTGGTGTTTTTTAAGATGAATTTATTTATGTTTTATATATTTCGGTTAAAATGATTCGTTCTTGTAATTTACTCTCTATCAGTAGAACAGCAGGTATTTACTGCCATAAATGTTTCGTATCATTATCTTATTACGATCTCTGTAAGGCAACATTGTAGCCAATGATCATAAAGTTTTTTCAACCCGAAAAACTAAGTTATCAGTCGGCAACGTCCGCAATTAGTATGTTACACTTAATTATCAACCCGCAAGATCTCAGCAAAGTTAGTCAGGTTTGCAACACTGGAGGACTTGAATACCTCTACTCTGTGTGGTGTCGAGCTTTAGATTAATAGATACCTATCCATTTCACTGAGGAAAATAGGTAAAGGGATGTTTTAGGCTATAAGCTAGCAACCTGTCCCTATTTTACCTCTTTTATCTATATTATATTAGTGACTAAAAGTATTCTAAAAGGGCTAGGAGGTGATTATTCGAGCGTTTCATCCGCCTCATTCATCTGGCTATATTTATATGAATCTGCTGCAGATTTTTATACGGTTTTTGACTATTTGTTAAGAGTTCATGTTCTTCTAATTATTAGAATCTAATAGATGGCTAAACGACGGTATCAGAATAATCGTCCATTTTTACAGAAATGTGTCCTGATGAATGTGACGGTTGAAACGCTCGAACAAATGCCCTACGAAGCGTGAAAAGAGTTTATGGCGTTCCTTATCTATGTAGCGTTTTGCATGCTCTTCCTACCCCATTTGGGAAAACAGGCGTGATGCTTGTACAGTCGAGTTCATTAATATATATGAGCAAAACTGAGGGTTCAAAAATATCTGTACACCTTTATGACATTGACAATAAGGAGCCAAATTAACATATTTGGCATTTGTCTGCTCATATATTTACGAACTCGACTGTATGAGGACACAATTTACCTCACGCAACAGCCAAGTTTTATACTTACTCACCCATTCAGAATGTCCACGAAAAACGTCGTGTAGCTCCCATTGAAATTAAAATTAACCGTTTAGCTTAAGACATCGTTCAGTTATTCCCGCAAAACACCGACGCGTTGCGAGCTGGCATTCGTAGCAAAAACCCTTCGGTGTCCCAATCACTCCGACACATGTTCGATGCATTAAACATGACGTAAAAAGCCGTGTTCGCGTCTATCGCTGCCGGCACCGCGGTCGCATTTCTCCCGTGCTGAGGCCGTAAAAAAACGACACGTCGCCGTTTTGGAAATGATCGGTCGTCATATTAAAACGATGACGGAACTGTGGCTTTGGCTTGAGTGCGACGCGGCGTCTGGTGCGAGCGATGGGGTTTTTGTTGTTGCCATCGCTTCGGTTCTGCCGGGGTTTCATGAATCGCTTTCGTGCTTATAAAATGTCTTTGATGAGGCATTCTGAGGACAACGATTTTCGGAGCGTTTGTGTGGGCTACCAGCTCGAGAATAAGACAAACGAAAGCATAGGAAAATTACGGCGTTCGCGATCGTTAACAGAGCGCCATTCTTGTCTATTCTGGCATAGGTACAGTCAAGGAAATTGATACCTGTGCCACTTTGAACCTTTTCATAGAGAGTTTCATATTGCTTTGATTAGTAGAAAGTATGGTATGTCACAGTAACATTTTTTGTAAAAAGGTACAAAGTGGCACAGTAATCAATTTCCTTGACTGTACCTTCTTGTACTTCTAGTATTTCTCTCGCTTTATTCACAATCATTCCTCTTATGTGATGTATGTATGTATTCCTCTTATAATACGTGCTCGACGGTTTCGGGTGGGTACTTTTACTACTTTTAGCCTCCTTTCAGAATATCGCTGATCAGGTCGATACACCTATGTTCTTCGAGAGCGCCCTCGACCAGTTAGCCCTGACACACACAAACTTAACACAGTATATTCTAATTATCGTACTAAACAGCAGGCATCAGCTGCAGCAAACGTAAGAAGAATCTGTGATACAAACAGTCTTGTACAAAATGTTCTTAAGCAATATCAAATTACCGTTATAGGCTTGTGTATCTACTTATTATTACCGACAGCTAAACAATGACCCATCAGATCGACTACTACAACATCAACCAGTCGAGGCATGTATCTGTCTCGACGCGTCTCGTCGGCGCGTTTGTTGCGTCCGCGCACGGGCACGCGAGCCAGTCCGTAGCCGGATGATTTGGCAGCCTATAGCCCAGGGGTGGCCAACTTGATTAGATCCAAGATCTCCTGTTTACTAACGAAACCCTGTGCGATCTACCAATTGCAAACTTATTAGCTATGTTGACACCAGTGAGCTTTCACGTTCATGCGGCTGAAACTAGATCCGTCCTCAATGAAGACGGGCTGGTGGCATGCGCTGTGGTCGGTGGTTGCATGGGCATGCGTCAGAGGAAAACGCAAGGTGAACGTGAAAGCGCACTGGTGTGGACTTAGCTATTGAAAGCAGTTGGTGATTACGTTGCGCCGTCTTTTCTACATATTTTTATTCTTTGCCTTGCCACGATCGACTGGACTAACAGTCGCGATCGACCTGTTGGCCACCCCTGCTATAGCCCAACCCAACTATACCATGCTGAAGCGTAGGAGACCATTTACCGTTTGAACCGTTGCTTACTATAAGCAGGCATCGTAACAGAGAGCTAGAAATTGCTGGAGTAGAGTTAAATCACTGAATTAAACTAATAATGACACAAGTTTTTTTGCGTGGAGGTTTCAAGCATTTCAATCTTGGCAATTTAATTTTAACCAATTAATTGTATAATTATGAAAGTGTTGCCATATTAAAATTAAAAGATGAATTGGCCAAAGTTGGTAAATAACATTAGTCATCAAAACTCCAATCCTGATTTCTGTATGAATCACTCCGATCGTAAATAAGAGGTTGCCGGTTGTCGAAGCTATTCTCTCTTAAATTAGGCAACTTCATGTAGACTATTTTAGCGTGGGAGTTGAAGTCAGATAAACGTTTGTCCAAGTATTTGTAAGGTACGTTTCTCAAATTCAGCCCGTTACCAAAACACGCCGGCGATGATGTCCAGAAAAACAAAAATAAATCCAGTCAGTGGCTTCATTTACCATTAAGCGGGAATCTCCACCATCTCGGAATTTTCGGATAGCCAATGAATTTTTACTGCCGCGCCGCCTACATAACTCGGGCCGAAAAACAAGAAAAAGTCGAAAATTGTTTATCGCGCGCTGCGATCGGCGAGTTTCCAACGCGGGAATTAAAACATTGCATTTTTACCGGAGGAATGTTCGGCTCGAGATGGTATCGTGGTGGTAGGGATTTATTGTACGTTGTGCGCCGCCATTGCTGGCGGTAATGGTCTCGTCTGCGCGAGCGCCGATCTGACGGCCGATAGCGGTGATCGAACGGACGTGTGAAGAGAATCTGTAATAGACTAGTGTCGGTGACGTTATGGGCCTTTTGGTAGAATTAGTAACCAAAGATGGGATCCGATTAGACGAAAGCAGACGAATTGAATAAATAGATGGTAGAGTAGGCGTCGTTGAAGTAGTTACCGAATGTTGTATATACCGGGTGGAAAAATTTAATGCCACATGGATGGCAACTACCTTAAATATTGTAAATAGGACATTTTGTGAAAGAGAGACTTTCTTTTATTTTTAAAAACAATAAATTCTGCATTTAAGGATTTTTAAAAAATCGCTAAAATTTACTAAGTATTTTATATGAATATTATTTTATTATGTGTTTTTTAATTTTTAGTTCTAAATTTTCATGGCCTTCCGTTATTCTGATTGTATTAGTTATTTAGAGAAAAATGAACCTTATCAGTAACTCTTTCTATCTGCATCATAAAATACGGCACGTTTATTTTTTGTCACATTTGACCGGTTCGAGTCCCGACTGAGGCAAGCGATTTTTCATAAATCCTTAAATGCAGAAATTATTATTTTTTTAAACAAAGGAAAGTCTCCCTTACACCAAATGCGCTGTTTACAATATTTAAGGTAGTTGCCATCCATGTGGCATTCGATTTTTCCACCCTGTATAGCTGTCTTCTTCTTATTAAATAGCACTCTTTGAGGTATATGTATCTTCGTAACGTTTGCACGTTATAAACTCCAGTAATCACCAAGCGTAAGCGTTTCTCCACTCTTGGAATATCATCCTAGGAATGAGCATACCGTTATATCCCCCTATAATTGTTTATTCGTTTTTATAAAAAAAGAGGCAGTAATAGCTTCATCGGATGCGTCTCAGGCGTGAGAACTGCACGCTGGACAGCGCAAAAACCTGCAAACCTACTACTTCTCCAACCTCTTATCTCATCAACCACACAGCGACATAACCACCATGCGCGTACGGCTTAAAGTCCTTTATGAAACAGCGTCATTCTGTGTATACGACAATTGGAAGGCAAAAAGGTATGGTCACCTTTTATGCCGCCAAAGAATTCGCATGAAAAGAAGTGGTAAAGGCTAACGAGCCTATTAATAATGTTTTTGCCGCGCGCGGAGGCATGCGCGGAACGCGCGGCGGCCGCGGACGGGGCTGCGTCTGCGCAGGGGTGCGAAGGGCTAAGGCCCCGAGCAGACGACAGACTATCCGCGACGGACTTTTTAGTCTGTGAAAGTAGAACCTATGATTATATGCAGTAACGCACACGACGCGCAAAAAGTCCGGCGCACAATGCATACAATCCACGCAGACTTTTTATGCGCCGCAGACTCGATAGCACAAAAAGTCTGCCGTCTTCGCTGCGCCTAAGTGAACTTGAATTGAAAGCTAGATGAATTTTTTAGGGCCTTCATTTTCCTATCATATCCGAATGAAATCAGGTTCAAAGTCGACGCCTATCCACAAGAATTTACACTCATGGATTCCAAATCTTCCCTTGATGTCATTCTTAGTAATTGTCTGAAATAAGATTGTCTGTAAACAAGAATTTATCGTCAAAAATTATCCGAGTTCTGGTATTCTTTGGGGTTTGTTGTATCTATCTTATCTTGTTGAGTCTGTTGCACTACGCGGTTATTTTCACATACATACATACAATCACGTCTATGTTCCCAAATGGCAAAGTTCACGAAGTGTGACTTAAACAAAACCATGATTATGACTATCAGGCTTCGCAGCCACTTCCAGCATAATTTTAAGTATGAAAACAGATTGACGAGGTAGTATAATATAATAGTGACAAGTTGCAAAGCCTGTCGCCTAAAGCATACCTAAACTGTTTCCTTAGTCGCCTCTTACGACATCCACGGAAGGAATGAAGAAGTGTTATGCTATCCCGACACCATTCGGGAGGACACGGTTATTTTCAAAAGATATACAATTATATACAATCCAGTAGGTAGATGACGCAAACGCTGCGCCTCGTCCTTGCGCCGGCCCGCTCCCCGGGCGCCGTCATTAAGCCGTCTATGCTAAATGTTCATTTGTTTTATTTCCATTTCAATATTTTATTCGGCGGCGCATCGATTTATTTACCGCATCGATATTTCACTCGATCATTACCGACGATAATTTATAGTAGGCAGCATGGCGGTTATAAATCACAGCGCCTGCGTCGGCTAGGACGTCTTGACTAGAATTCCCGGACGAGTTGTAGATTTGGTAATGTGAGTTGAGATTGAGTGATTGTTGGTAGGTAGGTAGACAGAGCCGCCGAAGCGATGGTAGAGGCTGTACAGACTGTCAGCACCAGGAGTACATAGCTTTACAGGAGTTTGCAGTGACCGTACCTACTCGATAGCGATGTTGACAACGATTTGTTTACAGGATTTTACAACGCCGCAAGTACCTACGAGCCGATGGGTAAAGTGCCTGTAGAGTCTAAACACTAGCGATTAACGTTTTGTTGCCATTACGTTCTGCAATCGTAGAACATCGGTGCCAAGAGCCACAAATATGAGAGATGTCATCGACAAATTCAATCGAAATTATTCGTAGCGCGTTCATTCGTTATTGACTGTAGTACCGTAAATGCTGTTTAAGATGGCAACATATGGTAGTGGTAATGAGGTAGCCTTAAAACAATACACAAGCGAATGCAAATCGTGTAAATATTGTTCTGTTACGATCCTGAATTTGGTTCGGACTGTTGTCTAACTTAGGCGCTGCGCAGACGACAGTGTTTTGTGCAATCGAGTCTGTGGAGCAATAAATATTGTCTGAATGGCGCGCTGACAGTTTCCAGGAATTACCATTCAGAGTTTCGTGGAAACTGTCAGCGCGCCATTTAGAGAATTTATTGCTGCGCAGACTCGATCGCACAAAACTCTGTCGTCTGCGCTGCGCCTAAAGGATCTAAATTTTGTTTGGTTCGAAGTTGCAATTAACACGCGCAAAATGATACGCTTGAGACTGCCTGTCACTTTCTGACGTCTATACTCAGACAGTGACAGGTATAGTCTATCTCGCGCCTTCCTGTGCTAAGCCATCTGATCTCATTCCGTCCGGACTGTGTCTGCAATGAAGACCGAACAAAACAAGCGCACTCGATCACGTCAATAGTATTTCAGGTCCGGTAAGGTCGCGGCGGCCGCTCAAAGGGCGGCGCCGGCGCGGCCCGCGGCGCGGTAACGATGCGCGCAATTGATTGGTGAATCGACGCGCTTTGTGCGCGCCGCCGTTTGTTCAGCCGGTGCGCCGCCAGCGGCCTGATACACTCGCGCAAATAGTTCACGATGAAAAGATTTCTCTGTACATGCTTTAAAAAATCTCGTTGAAATCAAGATTTCGCTCGTACATACCCCTGTCTGTCGGCTGCCAACGGGTGTTTCTACATTTTTGGAATACCCAGAGGAGCCTTATAGACAAATGGGGCAGGCAGGACATATGAAGTTAAATACCTAGATAAAGCCATGACTGTTTCAGTATTCGTCGCCACTATTAGTATAGTCAGCTCCAGAGAAAGGTAACCCCCCGCGCATACAATGTTTCATTACTAGGGGGTTACTTTTCTCTGCAGCTGTCCGTACTATTTCAGGTTTACATTTAGACATACGAGATATTATGGCAGGATGCTAACCGGTCGCCTATTTAGGCGCTTCTTACGACGTTTACGGCAAAAATGGAGAGCACATTTTATTTATAACTGCAATTTAGATGACATATTAGGGCTTAGTGTCAATTACTGTGTTCTATTGAACCAATTGATTCCTGACGGTTACAAGTTTACAGTTAAAATCAAATGGTTCAATTGTACCGATTGTACGTCAAGGACAAACTCGCGTCGAGCTGTATTATTTTCCGTAAAATATGTCGGCCAATTTTGATACTCAGAGCTAACCACAAGTTTAGGTTACGTTATTGAATAACACACAATACCTACGTCTATATTCAAAACGAAACCTTATCAGTACAAAATGTTTGCTTTTGGAAATGCACGCTGACAACGTCCTGTATTCAGGATGAAGTGCCAAACAATCATAATTTGTTTGCAATATTAATTCTGCACTCCTAATCCGCAGTAATTTCTCCGGGACTCACAAATCATCGCCCCTGCCCCGGATGCGTCGTGTAATCACTTTAGGAGTGCACTCTGTAATCTCGTTACCTCCCTCTGCGTCATTAGCTCCTGGTAATCGAATTCGGATTTCATTACTACTGGCACCCCTCGCGTCTGTTTGTGCGTCTGCCTTTGGGAATATTTTGCAGACACGTTGTTGTTATTTGTTTGTGACGTTGCGTTTCAATCTAAAGTTTTAATTTGATGGAGTGCCCTAGGTGTTACTGAACTTGTAGAATGATATATATTTTTGAGAATGAGTGGATGGTGGCATTTTGTTTGAATTTATTTAAACTGATAAAATTACACGGATTGACATTGTGGTGAGCAATGAGAGACTGGGCTAGATCGTTTTCTAGTAAAATTTCCATTAGATTTTCTTATCAAGTGGCTTTTTTCTCAGTGTTGTTTTGTACTAGCTTATTTTCAAAGTATGCAGCATTTTTTCCCAGTTCAGAATCGACACAGAAACGCAGTGTCGATAAATATCCTATTTCTACGTTATTTTGTCCCTCCGGGCTGATGAAAGTACATAACCTGAACTGACCTATGTGCTTGTGTTGATTCAAGTTGGAAAAAATGATACAGATGAGACAAATCGAATGGCAAATATTTTTCTTTTCTGATTACATATTTTTAACATGCGTTAGTTTTGCTGTAATGAAAATCTACACTAATACGTATTATAAAGAGGAAAACTTTGTTTGTTTGTTTGTTTGTTTGGTTGTAATGAATAGGCTCAGTAACTACTGGACCGTTTTTAAAAATTCTTGCACCATTCGAAAGCCACATTATCCATGAGTAACATAGGCTAAAATTTATTTTGAAATAAGAGGATTCTTTACAATATTTTGGTTTAGATATCTACATGTTTGTAATGAATAGGCTCAGAAACCTACGACCCCAAAATCCGAAATTTACGCGAACGAAGTCGCGGGCGGAAAGCTATGTTTCATAAAATTCTAAAAGCTTTGCTATAAGTTTCGCCCATTTTATACGCCTAAGGTAAAGACGATACTTTATTTTGAAAAAAAAAAGGATTCTGCTAAATATTTGGGTTTAGATATCTACATTTACACTAATATTATGAAGAGGAAAACTTTGTTTGTTTGTAATGAATAGGCTCAGAAACCTACGACCCCAAAATCCGAAATTTACGCGAACGAAGTCGCGGGCGGAAAGCTAGTTAACAAATAAGAAGAAAAGAAATATAGAAGATACATTACATACATACATACATACAATCACGCCTGTATTCCCAAACGGGGTAGGCAGAGCACACAAAACGCTACACAGACAAGACGAAGACCATTTCACGTTTTGTGCCCACTTCTAGCATAATATTTTTAAGGGTTTGAGGTGGCAGGTACAATAGTGACAAGTTGCTAGCCTGTCGCCTAAAGTATACCTTAACCTATGTCCTTAGTCGCCTCTTACGACATCCACGGAAGAAATGGAGAGGTGTTATTCTAAACCCGACACCACACGGGTTATTAATATAGAAGATACCTTATTTTATTTGAGTACCTACAGTTATATTATAACAATTGGAACCACGACGCTCTCAGTGTTTCTGTGAACAATCAAACATAACATTGACAGCCAAAAAGACAAAGAATATTAACAATGACAGTGTTGCCACTCCTCTTGTGAATGCAGTTGTGAGGCTAGGGTCCAAATTAGATTACATTCCGGTAGTTGCAGCGCGGGGCAGACATTAGTTTTCATTTGCGACCTTATTCCATTATTTATTATTGCATTAAACTCGGAAAAATTGCATATCCGGGCTTATCTATTATTTTGCCAAATGCTCAAGCTAGGGCAAAACCAAAACCAGCGGCCCTGACACCTTGATTATCAAATCAGCAACTTTTTTGTGAAATGTATCCAAAATGTGTTCTTCAAAATTAGAATAAAGACCTAACACCCTCTTAAAGCGATTCATCACAATCACAACCACAATTCATTTCGCATCTACGCTCGCCATCCCTCTAGGTTCACATTGGTGACTGCTCGGGCGTGGGACCTCGCGGCACGTGCAGGCGTGACCGGCACGCGCGTGTCACGCCGCGATGCGACTCCTGCACTTCGCTGCGCTCCTGATGCGTGAAACGAGATTTTACCATCTCTAGAATAGATTTCACGCTTGACTGATATGTTTTTTGCTTTGTTAGTTTTCTTCGTGTAAATTGGACTGGAACATCAGTTTGTCCGATTGATAAATTTCTATTTGCAAATAGAATTGCGTGTAAAAAGATAAAACCTATGTTTTGTCTTACAAAAAATCCTGTTGACTGCATTCGAACGACGGCTAACACTTTTCATCGCTAAAACATTCCGGGCGTTATGAATAAATTTTACAATGCCGTGGGGTGTTCTGGCGTAATTTCTTCGTAAATTTATCCATTTCTGTTGTACTTACACTTACATGAATTTATTTTTTGCTGTATTATAGTGGTAGCATATTATACTGGTAGCTCCGTGTAGGTCTTTTCAATTTCGATACGTGGATTTTGTTTACTCACTTCAGCATTAACGTATGTAATTTTTTTCAATAATGTTTTATTATTAAAGTATGCTTAGCTGGTTTGGTCATATAGAGAGGATGGATGAAAGAAGATTGACTAAACAGATTTATACGGGAAGTGTGAATGGGTGTGTTGGGAGGGGAAGACCTAGACGGACGTTCCGTGACCAAATCGCGGACGTTTTAAAAACAGGTCAGGTCAAGAGTACCCGAAATCGACGAGCATGTGTATGAAGAGACTAATGAATGTGGATGAAGCAAAAGAAGTATGCCAGGATCGTAGCAAGTGGAACAAAGTGGTCTCTGCCTACCCCTGTGGGAAAGAGGCGTGACTGTATGTATGTATGTATGTTTTATTAGTCACTCGTATTATTCATTGTTCAAGCTGAAAACTAGGATGCAAAGGGAGAGAGAGTTCGAAACTGTTCTTTTCGGTGCACCTTTTAATTACTCAATGTATTCACAATCATCAACTTCCAAGTCAGTAATTTCAGCATTTAAGGCAGCACGTTGCCTGTCAGGCAGCCAATAACAGTCTTAAAGGAATTGATGTGTTCACGTCTCACTTCCTCACTCGTTAACAGCCTTGTTTTTGCCGCGGCCACAAATTGACATGTCGCCGGGATTTCACTAAGCGCTGCTAAATCCCGGGATTAGCTCTCTCGATGATTTAATATCGCCAGCTGTCATCGCCTTAAATGTTCTAAAAAAAGAGCGCCGTTCCCGTCTTGGCAGCTGCTTGTTAATGCTAACGGATAGGTACCTTACACGTAGTTTTTGGTAATTAAGAGGAAATGGAGCGGTCATGTTTTGTATGGAAACGTAGTCCCCTGATTCCTCGCTGGATATTACCCGTAGAACAATGATTTTTTACATCAACAATCTAATGATATATTAGCATGTTCCTATGTTTCCTTTTTTTTCTTTATTGAATTATTAAAGGAGATATTAACCTTCAAAAACACAAAAAATTGGTAAGTTTTTTCCGTCGTGTTCAAACCTCTAGAAACCAATTTTAACACAATTATATCAAAATATAAGAACATAGAAACACAGTTATGACATTTTTTAACATTTAATGAAAAAACATATTTAATCGGTTAAGTTTTGGAGAAGAAATCAGGGGACTACGAAACGTTGTTTTTGAATAATTTTCATAGGTATTTTCGGTCCGAGCTGTAGTTGTTCTTATCGCACTCGACGTCGTCTGGGCAGGTCACGGCGCGACAGCAATAGATTTAGCAAATACCTATTTTTCAATTCCCTCGACCGGCATATTTCCTCTTAAAATTACGATTAAATTTTTATGTCGTTTCTGTTATTAGGTGGTCGGACTTAGGTTGTAAATTAGAGTTACAAGTGGGTAATTAATTGCAGTACTGTCAGCCGCGTCCTGGTGCGCGGTGCAAGCGAGACGGCGGTAGTCCGCGCGCTCCGTCCTCAAGGGGCCGGCCCGTAGGGATGTCAAATAAAATTTGTCGATGCTCCCGCGTCGTAAGTCACCGACTTTATCGACTGTACTTAGATGTACGATAAGGGCTGGTACTAGAACGTTAAAATCACAACGGGGCGCTTTTTATTGCACAAAATCACTTGCCGCGAGATTCTTTAATAGAACAAGCTTTTAATTAGCCGGCACAGTTTAAGTTGTTTATGCGCCGGTGCTGGATATTTATTACAGAATGCGTTGTAAAACCAGCTCGGAATGACTTAACTTGGATCGGCCGGGGTCGTTGAACCGCCATGAAAACTTTATTAAATTACGCCAGTACGTGCTTATCCGTGTACCTACGCGTATAATTGTACGTGTACATGGGTATAATTAGCAGTATATTCCGTTGATTTGTCAGGAATTTGGCACCTAATTTTTATTGCGACTATTTTTATGACTCTATAAATCGACTCTTGCTGGTGGATTTAATGGTATTTTATTCGTGTTCTAGGAATTAATTACAGAGGAAATGTTCAAATCGAAGTCAGTTCAGACTTTAACAAGACTATAAATACGTAATAATAATAAAGAAAGGAAGAAAGCCCTTAGCTGGAAAATTGATCATGAGTTATTGATAATGCAATTCGTAACGACAACTTAAACACTACTAAAACCTCTGAAGAAACAAAAAATAAACACAGACTCACTCGAAATAAGATTAAGATTCTTCTATTTCTACACTGTCTAGGCTTAGATCGACACAAAATGATTCCGCTCTATATGTTCTTTTATGTAAATATAACAATCATACTTTATTTTTCTTGTCTTTTGTGGCAAAAAATATCACAAAAACGCCAACGGTCTTCAAAGGATTGCCAATTAATTTCAACCATCGTGGATACGTCAGAAGTATCGGATGACATAGGCAACGTCGTGTTCGTGTGCGCTCGGCGCCGGCCGCGTTACTTCGGGTCTGCTGCGCGCGCGCTGCACTGCGCTAAGCTGCGCCGACGCACCTTTTGGTCGTGGCCCAAGACATAAGTGAAAACGATCATTGTGATTAATTTACAAGGGAATTCGTACTGGTTTTTTTCTTTGAAAAGGTTCTATGGTGGCTCATGACATACAAAATACAAAAAGCCTGTTCCCACATGGAAATGTTGAACAAATATTAAACGTGACATAGATGGAATCATGACTATTTCATGTCCTGCAGCCGCAGCTAATTTAGGGTTTAAAAACAGATGAAATATGTATAATAGTGACAAGTTGCTAGCCTGTCTGCTAGCAACGACTTCCACGGAAGTAATGGATAACAAATACAGTTACACCTATCTATTTTTAGCCGCCTCTAACGACATCCATCGAAACAATGAATAGGTGTTATTTTAAACATAACACACACGGATTCCCTAACCTTAATATGACTAAGCCATAGTTCTGTTCCTCGCTGCCGCCTATGCCGCGCACCACGCACTGATATCTTGATCACTAGCTTTGTCCCGCCGCGCCCGCTCGTCGCTTATCGACTGTCGACATATTTCACGCGCAAATGAACATCACTATCATCAGCTGAGTGGTGGGCGGCGGGTGATTCGACTGTTTTGGTGTATTGCGTTGTTTAAATATTTGCTCTTGTCGTTAACTGTCTTGAAAAAAATGTATCAGTACATCTCAAGAACAAAGTAAAGATAAGTTACATAACAGTTTAAAGAATAATGAAAATCTCCGAATTCTAAAATACTTACCTAGGCAATCTCTTCAGAAAGAGCTGCATTGTACTAACTTATTAGTGGCAGGAACTCTAGTCATATTTGAAAATTCTTACTGTGTTGATCCGTGAGTCCAGTCCATTTTTGAGTCTTACCTTGATTTGAGTTGAGTTTAGTTACAACTCATAACTTTCGATCACTCTACAGCCATAGTTTATTGTAGTAGGCTTTTTTGAAGTTTACTTTATTACAACACTTTATTTGAGGACTCTGTATTTGAATATTAACTCATTTGTTCAAAAAGCTCTGCAGAAAATACCTTGGTGAATTTTTACGGCGAACTCGAGTCCCTCTATTGAAGGTTCAAGTCCCAGACACGCTGAAAATATCACAAGCTTTCATCAAACTACTACAATGACTTGAGCCTTGACTTTACTAACGTTGACTTTAAGTAAGTACGTAACAAATTCAATATAGGTACACACTACTGCACTATGTATGATAAATATCGATTTGAGTTACCAATTTTATTATGTTTTCATTAGAATCGTGACCAACAAAGCATAATCCACCCTTAAACTTTATTCTGTAAAATTATGCACGTTTAATTCATTTGGTAGATACCTATATCGACTACATAGTTTTCTTTCATCCTACCATGCTATGAAAACTCCGACCCCTGGTTATGACACTACGTTACGTTATGTTGGCGTTTGCTTTGATATTTCTCTGTTTTATCTACTTTAAGAGGTATGTCAGGATCGTAGCAAGTGGAACAAAGTGGTCTCTGCCTACAACTGTGGGAAAGAGGCGTGACTGTATGTATGTATGCATGCATGTTATCTACTTTCCTTCCAGTACTTAAAAACTTTCTCAAAATAGGAATAAAATTAAATCCTTCTCAAGTTGTGTGACAAATAAAGTAATAAGCACATAATTAGGTGTAGCCCCTTCTCAAGCAACTTGTAAAATTAATAAATTGGGCATCATACATAAGCACCTCATTTAGACTACCATCAGCATTACTGCGGCCTCTTCAGTGAAGAAGACTATCATATTCACACATTGGCATCGCAACACAAAACGCGCAGAAACGGCTTTAAGCTTGCGCGCACGCCGATGCGGGGTTGGGCGACAGTGCAAGCGTGAATAGTAGCAAGAATATTGAAGGGAGGTACTGTAAAATTTGTTATCTGTATCAAAATACTTGTGCTACTAGCGCCACCATGTAAATGTACCCTTTTTTAAGAAACAAAATAAATC
>BHDV01065609.1:3157-44982 GCA_005406045.1 Adoxophyes honmai
AAATAAATATATAAATACACCAAATATTCTTCAAAATAAAATTTAATTACATACTTAGTCGGGTAACTACATTCTGAGTGGTTTAGTAAAATCGAACTAAGTGACAATTATTACTTTTCTACTGATAGGGCCCCGCCCAATGAATTTGCCACGGGCCCCAGATGGTATAGTTACGCCACTGAGTAAGGGTCAAGTCAAGCGGTTTCATATTTTATTACTAAATAAGCAAACCCCCACAAGTTGTCACAAAAACAGAAAGCGGTCATTACGTTACTTGCAAGTCGCGTTTTCTTTAAGAATATCCTTATCCAAAGAACACATAAAAAGCAGACATCGTTTTTCTTTTAAAAAACTCTCTCATTTGCCTATCAATAGTGGTTGAGGCAGATCTGACCGTAATAAATGTCATATTTTATGGCACTTAGGAAAAAATGCAAGGAAGCCATTTTACATTTTAGCCGGTGATCGGGGATCGGTATGTCGAATTACGCGTTTTGAGTAGCCAGCTTCCTTGGGGCATTTTAAATGTTCTAGTTTGTGTTTGGTTTATGGTGTCGAGGTTATTGTGTTTAGAGTGGCTACAGCTGTGTCCTTTCTACGTATTGTGGTATTTAATGCTCGTAGTTCTTCGACTCTTCACTCAACGTTTGACAAAATCCGTTGGTCTTTACAGAAATTGGATAAGTGATACATTAGCGAAAATTTGTAGACAGTTGTTAACTTGAACTGTATGATCTCGAAGGTGCCTAGAGGTAATTAAACATACTACTTAAGTAAGTAATGTCATTTGTATGGTCTCGGGTTAGAACTCTTAGTTTTTTCCGTGTTTGTCGTAAGAGGGGACTGAGGAAATAGGTTCAGATACGCCTTAGACGACAGGCTGGCAACCTATCACTATTATGTAAATAAGCGATTATAATATGTATGTAGGTAACTAGTTATTGTTAATTCAAGATCTTCTCAATTCAATTTAGACCACGTAACGACGCGGCACAGATCTATTATGCTTCTAGAATCTAGATTTAAGCTCTCCTCAGTGCTCCAGAGCGTCGTATGAGAGATTATGCGCTACCATTGTCGTGTTAGTAATATAATAAGCTTAGTTGTGTCATGTACGATGCAAAATACCTTCACGTTCTGAAATGCACCAGGAACTTAGGTTTCTAACGGGAATTCATCAGGCTTTGGTTTCACCGTTCCTGCCGTCATACCCATTTCGGTACCTACTTAATTGGAAATCATATAATGTTTTTCATTTTTGTTATTATCAATACAGAAAAATTAAATCGATAATTTTAAGGTCTTACACCAAAGTGTACCTATATATGACCTAGATATGTATATCCCGTTTGGTTATTTAATACTATAATACTATTTTTATTTGTCTTGACTTTTATGGAGCTGGTATAATATTATATTCGTATGTGAGAAAAGCACTGAAAATTAATTAAAAAAATCTTGATATAATGCTCTAGATTTCACATTTCAGATTTGGTGTCGTATCCCCGTGTGGTGTCAAATTAAGGATAACACCGCTACATTTATTTCGTGGATGTCGTAAGAGACGACTAAGGAATATAGGTTAATTAAGGTATATTTTAGGCGACAGACTAGCAACCTGACACGATTAGATATACCTACCTACCTCTTTTATCTAACTTGAATCTTAAAAATGTACTGAATGATTCCACAAAACGTGGAATTGGCAAAGCTTTGCCTACGCAACTTTTCATGTGCTCTTACCGAGTTTGGGAATACAGGCGTGATGTGTGGTGCAGTAGATATGCATGCTAGATTTTGCTTTTATATGTATAAGTTTATTGTTTCACGCTGTATATGGAAACTGCGCAGAAGGGTTTAGAATCTAAACTTTAGATTTTACCTGGATTAAGACGAACTTCAAAGTATCAACTTTTTCAAAATTGCTGTAATAGCAAATTAGAAACGTATAGATTCTAAAAAGAAGGGAAGCTAAAGGAGGGTAAAGCCATACTGCGGAGTTATCAAGGCTCGCCAAACTACGACACTTTTAAAGTTGCCAGCTGAATCAATGCTGATTCCCAATAATCAGTGCGATGTGCGATCAATCATGGATTATTCACCCTTGTTTACATAAACAAGATGTTGCAAAAATTCAAATGGAATCGATGCGAGACGTGTCTATCGGCGGATCGGGCGCATTAAATACTTTAAGAGTTACAAAACCTCACGCAAATCCGTTTCAAGAAAATCTTTAAAAAGTCTAAACATTTATTAAAGTTGTGAGCATCGCTAATGATTTTTTACTGCCATAAGTGATCGCTAGCGACTCTTTTTAACCGACTTCAAAAAGGAGGAGGTTCTCAATTCGACCTAATTTTTTTTTTATGGCTTCAAACGCACTGACAGCGAAAGCGGGGTAACGCGGTGCGGTATCATTCGTAATATTTGAAATTAAGCGAGCGAGTGCGCACATCGCACCGGCCGGGAAATAAGCGTTTTGACCGTACCATCACGGCACCGCGCCGCGTCGCCCCGCTTCTGAATGTCTAGTGTAATGAAAACGATTATGCAGTCGTTAACGAATTCGTTTGCGAGTTATCGCAAAATTGTATGGTAACTGTGACAGCGCCGCCAGCGGAACGTTTGCACAACTGCACGTCTCCATACAATTCCGTGATAACTCGCAAGCGAATTCGCTAACGAATTCATCATCGTTTTCATTACACTAAACGTACTGTAGGCTTAGTACGGCAACACGCTTTAGTCGCGTCTCGCGCGGGACAGTCTACCCGTCACTTTCTGACCTCTCTAATTAGACAGTGACAGATATAGTCTATCTCGTGCGTATCTCTACTCGCGCCCTACCGTGCTAAGGGGACTGTTGTCAACGCCTTTGGAGCCACATCACGCTTGCACTTCCAAATGAGGTAGACAGAGCACCCGAAACGGTACGCAGGTCAAACCATGGCTGTTAAATTTTTTGTAGCAATTTTAGCTTAATTTTAGGTTGAAACATTGAAGAAATGTGTGGCTAGCCTTACGCCTCAAGCATACATTCCTATTTCTTTGGAATCCTCTTGCTTCTTACGACATCTGTACCCAATACCCGTACCAATAGCTGTGGTTATCCTATATGCTCATAGTCTATATATTATAACGTTAGTATGAAAGTGTTTACAATATTCTGTTCACATTATTCTGCCCTTAAGGCTAAATCGATGTCACTCAAGCCATCAGGTCAACCAAAACATTCCCCTTTTTATATTCAGCGAACTAAATCGGTTCACGCATCAGGCGGCAAATGCGAAATCGTAATAAAAACTATCCATGATATGTAAAGTAGCTATAATATTGAAAACTTCCAAAGTCCATCAATAAATGTGACGCCGCGTGGGGTGCGGCAAGCGAATAGGGTTGGGCTACCTTAGAATTTCATCGACAGAATTGTATTTTTGAAAGAGTGTTCGTTGTGGAACTTAATTAATGGGACACTTTAAATTTTAATCTAACTTACAGTCTTAGAGAATTTATAACTAATAAAAATATAACCATAAAAATTTAGAAAAAGTCATACTTAATGGATAGTTTAAGGTCTTTCCATCAGCATGTTATCTTGCTAGAGGACGTTACGTAACGAATTTAATTCTAAAAGATAGTCAGACCCGACTATCGACACCTTTAGCACTTAAAATAAAATTTGAGCTATATCTTGTTGTAATTTATTTTTTGAACTAAGTAATACCTAGGGGGAAAGTGGGTACATTGATACACGGGGCACATAGATACGGCTAGCATAGAAACTAAACGAACAACAGTGCACTGTTCATTCACACACACATAGACACCACCAACGGGCCCAATCAGCTGCCGGAATATCGCCGACGCTCGGTCGGTGCGTCGCAGACGACAAGTACGGATACGTTTTTTTAGGTTGAGACTAAAATTTCGTCAATTATAAGAAGTGTATCATTTGGCTGTGTTGTTTTGTTATTTGAAAGAGTCCATATTATGCAGTAAGTATATACACTAAAGAACAATATAAAATGTATTTTTTTTCTTAGTTACTTTCAGTATTTATTTAATAATAATTTAAATTTTAAAAAGTACTTTGGGGCACATTGATACGAAGGTCAATGGGGTAGATTGATACTATATCAACAGTATGAGAGTAGGTAAGTTTTTATTTTTCTTTCAGGAAATGGTTCGCACATAGAAAAAAAAGACCGATAGAGTGTCTATAGATTAAACTGTCGAGGGATCTGCAATTTCTGATGTGATTAATGGCACTTTATCTAAAAGAAAGGCAGCAAATAAAGATAGCAACTTTACTACATCGATTTGAAGTTAATATGTTATAAATGAGAATGAATTTCATAAATAAAGTTTATAACCAAGGAATACATGCATTTTACTTTGTTTCTAAATAAATTTATGTTAATAATGTATGGAGATGTTTAAGTGAATCTAAGTGCCCCTGGCCTGTATGAATGCACCCCGTATACGGGGTAGTTTGATACGAAACCCATGTCTCAGAAAAATAGTCATAAAAAAAATTAACGTTATTAAGAATGTACGTTTGTACCCAGATACATACTAGACCTTTGAAGAATAATTTTGTTGCAGTTGCTCTATGCCTCTTCTTTTTATCGGCGAAGCAAAAAAACCGTATCAAGCTGCCCCCACTCCCCCTACCTATGATCTACCTACCTATGATAGCTGTAGTTTTTAATTGGTAAATATATATAAATCTAAAAATATATTGTCTATTCGCACACATTAATCACACGTACAGTCAAGGAAATTGATTACCTACTGTTGTACCTTTTCACAAGAAATGTCACTGTGACGTACCATACTTTCTACTAATCAAAGCAATATGAAACTCACCATGAAAAGGTTCAAAGTGGCACAGGTATCAATTTCCTTGACTGTTCCTACAGCAGGTGACTTACTTAAGTTTTTCACCTTTTTGTCATACTAGCTTTTGCACGCGGGTTCGCTAGGCTAACACTTCTGTGTTAGCCTAGCGAACCCGCGTGCAAAAGCTCTTCTGAGAACAGAACTTACAGCTTTACATTGAAAATTGCGGAATACTTACTAAATACAAACTATATGGATTTTCCGCTCACGCGAATCATTGGCGCTTCTCAGAAAGCAATTCTTCCTTTTTTCAAACTTAATTACGTTTATATATGCAAACATCATAAGAGTTCACATCGTTAACTAAAGAACATATATTTGTCGTGGATTCAGTTCAATTAATTTGATGCTGAGGTGCCATCAATATTAGGCCGATATGAAAAGATCGAAATCAACAGAACGTTACTGCGTGTTCCGTGTGGTGTTGGTTTTGAATAACGCCTCTTCATTTCTTCCGTGGATGCCGTAAGAAGTGACTGAGGTAAGAGTTTGACGTATAATATTTCAGGCGACAGGCTAGCAACCAGTACATCACTATTGTACTTCTTTCATCTATGTTCAATTCAAACCTAACAATATGCTAAATGTGGCTTAAAGAAACCTGAAATAATCATACTTTTGACTATAATATCGTTCTACCTACCCCATTCGGGAATACAGACGTAATGTATGTATGTACTTACCTATATTTCTGCAACGTAAACTTTCAACATAATTTTATAAAATTTTTTCGTCGACAATTGTTCCATCGAACCAGTCCCACCCCTAAAAGCTGAGAGGCGTCAAAACGCACGACCGCAACTATCAAAGAGAAATCTTTTCCGTGTATCAGTAACGTCGCTCGACGACACACATTGCTCTTTATATGACCCACACAATGTATACCTGAATCTTTGTTGTGGTGTATATCTAACTGGGGGCATTTGATAACGCTATAAAGCTGCTACTCTAGGTGGATTGAAAATTTGGTTCCTTTATGTATATGTTAACGGAAATGTATGTAATCCGTCATTGTACACAATTCCTAGGAAATGTATGTAATTCCTAAAATCGCACGGAAATGTGTGAAATAAATTACACATTACACATTTCCTAGGAATTCTATACATTTCCTAAATCGCGATCGGAAATGTTCAAAAATGGCTGCCGAATCACGCATCGCGCTTATGAAACAGCAATTTTATTTAGGTTAGGTTAGGTTAGGTTAGATTTATACATTTGCATTCCTGGGACACCCGCATTTCCCTGGGACAACCGCATCTCCCTGGGATACCCGCATTAACGGCAACGAGGGCGGTTGGGTTTTTGTGGGTATTCCTTTCCACTCTGGGGGGGGGGGAGCGAATCCCACACACCTCCTGGGTTGTCGCCACGATGCGAAAACGACTCAGGGATAGTGCATAAGTGCATTTCCCAACCTAAATAAAAGAGGTTTATACATTTCCTAATACGATATCGGCATTGTATACAATTCCGAGGAAATTTATACATTTCCTAGGATATCTATGCATTAAATAGTTTTTCAAACAATATTTTATACATTTCCTAAATAGGATCGGAATTGTACACATTTCCTAGGATTTGTATACAATTCCTTGATTTCATACATTTCCGGTAACATATACATACATAGAATCACGTCTGTGTTCCCTTATGGGTAGGCAGAGCAAACAAAACGGAACATAGACAAAACTATGATAATGACAATTTCACGCTACGGAGCCACTTAAACCATAATTTTAGATTTGGAAATTGATGATATGATGATAATTATGTTTGATATTTAGTGGTTTATTAATTTAAATTTCTGTGATTTATTATTAGAAGTAATTTTCACGTTTCATTATTAGCTTTTACCTGTAAAGTAAAACCTAAAGCAGCTGCGCAAGTAAGATTTCGAAATCGTTAAATTCTATTCCTACTCTGCTTCAAGTCAAGTTCAACTTAAAGTATCCTGTTAATCGCCAGAAAGTTCACTGTCAGAGATCCTCTCGGGGATAAGTTCGTACAACTGTTATCCTGTAACTTGTTTTATGTACCTAACCTACTTAATTAACTATTCTATGTGCAGTAAGTAGTCATACAATGCAAGCAATACATTCGGGAATGTCTAAATAACTGCATAAATAAGCTGTCACATTTATTAAGCAGGTACCTATTCTGCATTAAATTTAAAGTTTAGATTCCTCAAACTATTAGTAAACAATAAAACTAGAAATAGATATAAAAATGATTATTATAAGTTATTCAAAATATGCAAAATTCTACCGGCAACCCTAAAACACAAATATACATTTTTAATTAACCAGCACAGCAATCAAGAGAGTAATCTATCACAATTGAGCCAAAAGCATGGTACCAGGTCAGTAGCTGCAGGTAAATACGCAGTCCTCAGAGTAAGCAATTACTATGGGGACAGGCTTGTCAAAAAGCGACTACCGTACGTACTTGCTTAACGCTCTACCTGCAGCTATTAGAAAGGAGGACAATTTAAATAAATTTAGGAAATCTTGTTCGAACACTACCTGCAACTAATTTAATAATTTAATTTAATATAATATAGTATAATGTAAGTACTCAAACTAAAAATTGTTGATGTAAAAATAAAGGATCCCACAGTCAAACTGTGTAAACAGTTTTGAGGGACGATGTACTTAGGAATTAAGTATTATATCATTTGTTACAAGAACAATAAATAAAAAAAAAACAACCAGTGGAAATGCCACTTTAAACAACAAATGTCGTTAGGTACATATAACGAGAAAATGTATCCTTTGTGCTGATGATAGCTTCCCAATGCGGGAAGGGCGTGAAATTATATTTTCTTGGCGTATGCAGATTAGGGAGGGTGCAGGGTCCGGATTAGTTCCGGTTTACTTTTTATAGGATTCCGATGATAAATGTTGCTATTGGATAGCGGGTGGTGCGTGTAACTTATCCAAATAAGCTTCTATTGCTTATTCAAATATCTTTCGCAAGAGTGCATCGCTTTTTTGTAGTAGAACAAATCGTTGTAAGCTGGTACCTAGTATAGGTACCTAGTATTTGCATGTTCGGTATCCATGGGCACAGTATAATAATACTAGGTAGTACTTGTACTTGGTAATACTAGGTAGTATGGGGCTCAATTGTCTAGTCGAAATCAGATGAGCTTGATATGAACAGAGTAGGACAGTAGGAGTTTTGACGTGACAACGTCTTAAATTAGGTTGCGGCTGGGAGTCACTTATGAAAAAGTGTAACGCTCGGTAACGTTACGATGACGTCACCGAACGAGAGAGAGGCCCGCAGTGTTAAGGAGGTGGCGCTTCGATAGTGCGAAGCCTCTATGGTATCATGTGAGACGTCAAACGCAGACATGGACAGCTGTCACGATTGGGAGTTGACGTGACAACGTCTTAAATCAATAAATATTCTACCGAGAAAAAGACGTTGTCACGTAAAATCTTCGCCCGTAAAACCGACTTTACAGGCAACCATTTTTATTACATACGTAGTAGTAGGTACCTGAGCAAGTATCTATTTATTTGGTAAGTATTCAACTATACAACAAGGCTTTTACTACGTTTCATTGTACAGTCAAGGACTTTAATTCATGAGCCACAATGGAACCAATTCACAGTAAACGTCATAGTGACATCCCATTAATTATCAAGGGAAATACCTAGTAACGATTTTTTTCTTTGAAAAGGTTCTATGCTGGCTCATGAATTAATGTCCTTGACCGTACCTAATACTTACAAATCGAAAACTGTGTACAAATCAAACTGACTGTTTTTTTTTTGTCTTTTTAAGTATATCTAACTAGTTAATATTCAATGAGCCACTATTACAAAGTTACACAATTTGATAGTCAGTAGGGACGTACCTACCTACCGCTTTTATAGCTACAACACCGTCGACGGCGTGTCAAACGTAACGGAGGGAATTACAAAAAATATTTAGATAAAACAGGATCATTTATCAAGATGTAATGTATGAAAGCCTAACACATGTTGCCACCCTTCTATCACACACGTTAACGGTTTAGAAGTCAGACAAAAAACGAGGAAAAGTCACGGGGCAGACGGGCGGACGAATGCTGGCCATGATTTATAGGGGGCGCCGTCATCGCCAATACTCTTTCTATATGTCACGGACGTGTCACACGGCCCGCCAATATTTACCCGACTTACGTTAAAAAAGTCTTGAAATATTACTATAATATCATGGATTTAAGCCAGCCAGTATTGATAAAATGTTGCAAGTTTAGTGGTATTCAGCAATGTGGTCAGCGTAAACTAATTGCTTACTATAGTATCCAAAGGCATACAATTACAGGTGTTTTATACAACTTATCTTTCTTTTTAAATTGTAAACTATGCTTACCTAATAGTAAAAATAGAAAAAATTGTCGTAAAACATGTAGGTAACTATTTTAACGGAAACATTTAAAATTATCCCGCCGCGCTTCGTCAGCAGCACCAAACAAATACAGTGCAGAAGCTAATCAATTGTTTTCACCTACTTCAATTTTCATACCTACACTCGGCGGTCGCCTTAGGGATGTCAATTATAGCGTATGCACATAAAACTATCGCGGTAGTGGCACTTACTTATGTCTAGTTGTTTGATTATTATAGGTAATAATAAGTAAAACAATTTTATTGACAGTGTTGACATGTTGCGTCAGTTATGACATTGGCGAAATGCATGACTATTATTATTGTATCTGCATATTTAAAAGCGTAATAAATTAATATTCTTATGTATATTTTTTTACAGTAAGCTAATGGAAAACACTTTAAGACATTTCATGTAAGAACCTCGTTACAATTTTGCACATCCGGTAGTTACCTACTCTTGAATGAAAGGTTGCAGAATTTTTAACAAACGGGCGTCTCGTTTCTGCGTGCGGTGTCTTGTGTGCGTTGCTTGAACGCATTTGGTATGAAGATTGACTTCAGTACCTACCTATCCGTGTTTTGTGCCAGCAGACTGAACTGAACCCGCGGTCGAGTTATTTCCAGCCGGCTTAGCACAGCAAGGTGCGTGATGTGTCGCGCGCGAGACAGACTATAGGTACCGTGTCACTTTATAACTAGAGACATCAGAAGATAACAGGTAGCCTATCCCTCGCGCGACTCGACTTGCGTGTTTTGCCGCACTATGCAAGCACAGCTCTGGTAACCCAGATTGTGGTACAATTCAAGGGTCAATAAATTCAACACGTTTGATTTCTATTTTGTCCAGGTGAATTTTGAATTGACGCAAAAGGCCCTCGCTTCGCTTACATACTTAGTTCAAAGGGATTTGATAAAACTTAAGTACATAGTTACCTAAATAAACACCAAATTCCTACCACGCCATCCAAAAACAGTTTAAGAAAACTAGGATGCGTAACATTTGTGTTAAATCGAACAATAATCAGTCATATTGTCAGTTACAATACAATTTGTTGGGAACTCGACGCGTGAAAGAAATAATAACAAATGACTCCTACCCTAACACCTAACACCGTCTGGCATTGAAAGATCACGCCTTTTTCCAATTTTGTGATGAAAAAAAAGCATTAGATGTGAGGACTGTGAGGTCTTGAAGTGAATGACGATTTTTGTAACAGGAAATACGCGTACATTAAATAAAGATTGATATATGTATAACTTCACAGTTAGACAAATAATCTTCAAGAAGTCAATTTAATTGTTATTAAAATAATAGTATCCAACAGGGCGTTGAACACAGTCGTTACGTCACATACTATCTCACTATTAAAGACTCATTGTCTAAGCGAATGTGTTGTTAAGTATAATGTGTTAAATAATTAATTTATGTTTTAGTGTAAAGTGATAATGTGCACAAAATATTGTATTGTTATATATAATTAAGATAAATAAAGTAAATTTCTTTGATTCATGCAGCGCCTCCTATTGTCAGAATAACGATCTGTTCCGTAGATGGCGCTATAAATATTATATTTTAATGGTGGAGGTGGAGGCTAGCTTTAATAAACAGCGTTCGTTGCTATAGAATCTTAAAGCTTTACTGGAGAATCTGGAGATTCCGTGTTTTTCAATAGAAAAAGTTATATCTATACTAATATAATAAAGCTGAAGAGTTTGTTTGTTTGTGTGTTTGTTTGAACGCGCTAATCTCAGGAACTACTGGTCCGAATTGAGAAATTCTTTTTGTGTTGGATAGACCATTTATCGAGGAAGGCTTTCGGCTATATAACATTACGCTGCGACTAATAGAAGCGAAGAAACATTGAAAAATGCGAGATAAACGGGGAAAATTAGTCACTATTCCACGCGGACGGTGTCGCGGGCACAGCTAGTGATTCAATAACCGGTGTGAGCTTTCGAAACTGCGCCCATGAACATACAAAATACCTAGTCTGGTCTTTTCTGTCCCCCTTAAGGGGCACAAGCGCACTACCATGAATTTTCAGTTCCGGCCGTCCGGTTTTTTAAGGTCTGTCGCGCCGTCCCGCTCACGTCAATACAATTTAATGGAAGAGCAAACGAGACGAGACCTCAATGAAAAAGCCGGACCGTAAAATTCAGGGTAGTGCACAAACGCCCTAAGAGTCGTCTACGAAGTTTTCGATGCAAACGGATGCAATCCTTTTCTAGGGATATTCACTAAAATTTAAGTTAGGTACATAGGTAGTCAGTCTTAAATGTATAGGTACAAAAGTACATGTATCCATTAAAAAAATATATGTATAAGCGTCTCGTCTGTATCCCAAAATAGGGTAGGTACCTAGTGCACATGAAACTTTTCATAGTCAAGACCATAACTATTTCGCATTTCGTAGCACGTTCAGCATAATTTTATATTAGATTTTAGGGCGGCCACATACACTCGGAATTCCCTTTCGATTCGTAATATCGAACGCAACCACATACAAACAGTAGTTTTCCGTTCGAAATTTAATCAATACATCTAGTGTATTCAAAACGATCATGGAGTCGATAACGATTTCGCTAGCGAATTAACGCCGAATCGTATGCAGATGACTTTGTTGACTGCGGCAGTTGTGCAAAAGTTCCGCTTGGAGTCGCTGTCTTCAAAGTGCTTAGTGTAATGAAAACTGACTCGATAACGACTTCGTTTATAAATTAATGCAGAATTGTATGGAAACTGAGACAGCGCCTCCAAGCGGGACGTTTGCTCAACTCCCGCGGTCGACACGTCTCCATACATTGTTCGAATTTGTTTAGTTTTTTTCTTTTGTAAATGGATGGGTCCAGCTTCTATCTTCATAGTATCGGGAAAACCGTGGCATTTGTATCGCCATGACCGATGAACGTCGTTCCAGTTCCCAAAAACCTGCCACACCCTTCGCTCACATCACGTTAATATAAGACTAAGTTCATTTTCTCACTGGCACACGACGGCGGTGGCCGATGGCCGAGCGATTAAGACTTAATCCGAGCGACAATGGGCCACGCCCGCATTGTGTTGTGTTGTACTTGATATCCAGAATACGCCTGATCCTGATGCGAGTGACGAAGATAGTTAAAATAACGAAGGAATAACCGCCGAGTTTCTATCGTCTTTCATCGAAATTCAGTCACGGTGATACTGCTTCACAGCGAGTCACGGTGATTTTTTCACCGTGACGTTCTTTATACATCTCTACTTCTGTCAATGTCATTGTCAGTGTCAGGTCAACACTCAACAGCATTTTATTCGCTGTAGCGTGCCGTAGTTATTTACATAAAATTCTCTACTTAGTTGATCAATAGTAAACGGACTGCCGAGTAGTATCGTGTTATTTTATTAGTCGTTAGTCGGTATTTGAAGCTACAATGAAATGGACTGTTCGTCTTGATGGCGGACCGCGGCGAGTAAATCATGCCGCGGTTTGCATCGGTGACAAGATCCTATCTTTCGGGGGGTATTGTTCTACCGAGGATTACAAGGATTGGGAGCCGATACCTATTCATGTACTGAATACGGAGACTCTGAGATGGTCACCGGTTAACTATAAGCAGCAAGATGTTGTACCATTCCAGAGGTACGGGCACACCACGGTAGCTTACGGCGACAAGGTACGCGCATTATTTATTTTTAGATGAATGCCCTAGCTCTAAAATGAGACAGAAATGTAGGGTTCTCGAAAATGATTGAAGACGTAATGTTGAAGAAGGAATTTTTTGCATATTTTATTTCGTCACAAATTGTAAAAATAATAGTAAAATCCCTTCTTGTACTCAGGTCCTAAAATACATTGAAATTATGGCCACCTAGGGTTTTGTAAATATGGCGCATTTACAAGGCATGGCATGGATAGATAAAAAATCACTTTGGTTTTTCAATTTGTTGCAGGATGCTTTTGTGATATTTTTCAGCTTTATTTACATACATACATACATATTCTCACGCCTTTATTCCCATAAGGGGTAGGCAGAGCACTGTAATTCAAAAATCCAGTGCCACGTTTAGCAAATTCAAGGTAACTAGATGGTTAAACGTGATATTGCGGTGACAGGTTGCTAGCCCATCGCCCACAATACACTAACCCTTTCCCAGAGTCGACTCTTACGACACCCACGGGAAGAAAGGGGGAGGTGCTATTCAGCTTATTCAGCTTTATTTAGACCTACTAAATTGTAACAATACTTAAATATCCTAAAAGAGAAATGATAAGTACTTATAGTGAACTGCACACTATCAAATTGAAACAACTGTGTAAATAGCATAGCATTTATCATTGAAATGAGGCAATTTAGTCACATATTTAAAGGAATGCAGAATAATCAAATCTAATGTATACAACAGACTAAAATTGAATAGACAGTACTTACAGCAAATGTAGATATGAATTTCAGTTTTCCTGTTAAATATGCTTGTCAACTTGAATAAAGCACACCATAAAGATTCCTTTTCGCAATTTTTGTTCAAAACAAAAAAAAATATTTAAAAAAATTACTTCATTTTAAACCAAAAAATGTTCTCCTTGTTTTGTAGATATGAAATATTTGTTCATGTCAAATTTATTTTGACCCTCCATTGATCCTTTTACAGCAGATGTTATGCTAAAATAGCATTGCTTAACAAAGAAAGTCACTATCAATGCTTGAAAGGTGAAATAGGAGAAACTTTTTTTTAGGTTTTATGGATAAATCAGTAGATTTAGCTGATAAGGTAAAATAGGACAACTTACTATCCTTAAAAAAAATGTTTATCCCATTTCATATTTCAACCATCATTATGTTTATTGCAACAACATTTACAGAGGGATAGAAATCAGCTACTTTGATAGTGTTTTAGATGCATACATAGATTGCAGGACTACAATCTCTCAATGTCTTACAAGGATTCTGTTTTGTCATAAGATGAAATAAAGTATGAATTATTATGGTCTATTTTTTAACTAAGACACTAAATTGATAACTGGAAATGTCAAATTCACACATAATGATACTGTGGTATTACTTACTTTCTATTATTTAGTGTTGCTCTTCAAAACATTGATAATGTTTGCACCCTGGATGCATGTAGTAGTAGCCTGTGTTATAGGTAGGTAGGTAGGTGTAAGAAAAAGTTTGATTTGATTATCAAACTCAACCAAATTTCAATGTTAATTAAATTTAGTGGGATAACTTACGACACCTTGTTGATATTAGTACTAAAAACACCCGAGAGTCCTGTGACTGCTGCAGATTGTTTAAATAAACAAGATTCAAACCTTGTCCTGGCAAATGTTAATACAAGATGAAAAAATAAACCAAATGCGCAATATTTCAGTTACAGAACAGCATAATTCCCGTATATCTTTTACATTTTGCTATGAGTAATCCTTGATTTCACTTAAAAAAAGATTTTATATTCTCCTTTCCTGTCTCATCTCTCTGATATTTTTTTTCTTTTACAGGTATTCATGTGGGGTGGTAGAAATAATGCCGTAGCATGTGATACATTGACTGTGTTCAATACCAGAACATTGGAATGGTCTACACCTCCAGTATCTGGGGTTGTACCATATGCCAAAGATGGTCATTCCGCCTGTGTCATAAATGATAAAATGTACCTATTTGGTGGTTTTGAATACCTCACAGACCAGTATTCACAAGAGGTCCATTGTCTGAATCTGAAAACTTATGAGTGGCAGTTTGTTCATGCAAAAGGGACACCTCCATCGCACAGAGATTTTCATACTGCTGTGGCATATGGCGACAGAATGTATGTGTTTGGTGGCAGAGGAGATTTGAATAGTCCCTACAACTCTCAGGAAGAAATATACTGTCCACAAATATACTATTTTGATACTAAAACAGAGATTTGGGTGGCACTGAATCCTACTAGTGTCTGGCCCGAAGGAAGACGGAGTCACTCTGCATGTAAATATAAATATCCTTACTGTTTTACATTGTACATAAAAAATGGGTTGTGTGTCTACGGGTAGATAACTTAATATGTATGTATGTTAATGTGAGGAAACTTTTCATAACATATAGGTATATGTAACTAATTGCAAAGAATTAATATATGTAAGTTCTTAGACATGTTTTCAAACATACATAATTTGGTGTTTAGTTTAAGACAATGTAAACTTTTAGTCTGTAAATGTAGAAATCTTGTTTATCTGTGATAAATTTACATACATACATACATACATACGTCACACTTTAATTCTCGAATAGGGTAGACAGAGGACATGAAACATTGAACAGATAAAATCATTCATGGCCACTATTAGAATATTTTATGATTTTATGTTTGTTAAAGACATATAAAGTGACAGGTTGCTAGCCTGTCGCCTAAAATATACTATGCTATGAATTCACCTAAAGCAATGTAGTTACTTCTGTTGCAAGTAAACATGACAGTGTAGTTACTGTATACCAAAGGTGATTAAAATGTTGAGAACCAGTTAAAAACGTGATTTGAGAATATTTTTGTAATAAATATAAGTTTCTGAATAGGTAGTAATATTTTGACGCACACAAGTTGAAATTATGCTTGCATTATGTAAATTTAATGACTGACAATGCAATATTATAATTATATAGGGTTAATTTGATGATAAGGCGGAAAAGTAGTCATTGGAACTTTGTAATAACTGATACAACTTAATCGAGTGCTTTTCATTCGCTTGATTCATCTTTAAGTGATGGTAATCTAGGGCAAAGAGCAGTCGCCAAAAATATCTAGAAATTAAAATTTATTTTTTACCAAAAACTTTGTAATTCTAGGGATATACAAGGATTACATGTACATCTTCGGCGGATACAATGGCAACTCGAAGACCCACTTCAATGATCTCTTCAGATATTCGATAGAGGATAACTCCTGGGAACTAGTGAACGTCAGGGGCGAGTTACCCACGAAGAGGAGACGGCAGGCCTGCATCATCCATAAGGACAAGATGTTTTTATTCGGTGGCACAAGGTGAGCCTAAAACTTGTTTACCTTCCATGCTTTACGAACAGTTTCTTTTCTTAACAAACATCATGAATAGGATAACATTGAGTTTAACTGACAAGATATGCAGTTCCAGTTTGTAAAGGTCAAAATTTGATAGATTTACTTAAACCTGTTTTAGCCAAGGATTTGGTTAGGTATTAGACCATTTTATTCCAGACCTTTTCATAAAGCCTGCACTACACATCAACAGACGCGTCCGCCGATGGTCCGCCGACATTCGCGAAGGCATCGGCGGACGTGTGGGCGCGAAGTCAGACGTCCGCGCTTGAATCCTTTGATGTGCCACAAAAACCGACAACTCACGGATCGGTGGCGGATGCGTCTGCAGACGTCAAAAACCTACGACAGATGCCCGGATTACCCCCTCTACACGTCGGCCGACGCATCTGAAGACGACGTCTGCCGACGCATCCGCAGATGTGTAGTGCAGGCTTAAGAAATGTACACCTGCTATTTAAGATATTTTGGGACTTGTTGCTAAAAAAAGTCAAATTAGTACACAACCACCATCTACTACTACTACCAAGTATACTATATACCAAGATCTATTTAATATCTAGATTACTTTAGGCCTTGTGGTTGGGACCACATTTGCAATTCGTCTTATATTGATGATATATGGCCGATAGTGATGGCTTACAGTCAGACGACCCATTGGGTCATTTGCCTGCCAAGTGATATAAAAAATATTGAAAAAATCCTTGACTGAAAACCGTCTTTATAGATATTTACCAAATATTTTTTCTCTCAATCTTCCGAGGTTAGGTTCTGATAATGAAATAAATTCAATATACCTCTCACCTATTTACCTTCGAACGCTCACAACTTTCTTTAATACTTGGAACAGTCAACTATTTTATATCCCTGGTAGCCATTGTGATGTTAATTAGTCCTGAGTCACCCAGTAATATTGAGATTTTCTGGGATATAGTTAGTAGTCCGTTGGAAGTTGGAGATTAATTATAAACACATATCTTTAGTGCACACCTGAGTATAAAACAGGATCTATATTACAACCTTTTTCTAAACAACTCTATCACAGTTAGATAGGACAAAATAACAACACAAAAAAGTTGATTGGCTCATTTTCAACCTTCAGTGTCACGTGCGACATTCAATCAAATTACCGTGTCGTTAACACATTCTTTGTGAGAATTTATCCAGTCACTGAACAACTGATCACATTTTTTATTTTTTACACATGTATTTAATCGTGTCATTCATCCTGTGATGTATTAGGAAGTGATTTTATGACGGTAGTGTTGTTCACGTTATTCGTTTAGGTACATACTCAACCGGTTTACGCACAAGCGACTCCGTAACGTAACCGCTTACATAATTAAATAATTCGATTCATCGTACTGCCGCGAATTAGTACGGAAATAACAGGTCGCGGTTGCCTTGACTTCTAGGTACGTAATGGTACTATTTACTGGCTCACCAGACCCGTTGGAGTTCCTTATACCAGAAATCGTTTTTTCGCTGTCTCAGTCTGAGGTTCTTAACCTGCTATTTACGCCTTCCAATTGCTTTAAAAGAACTAATGCGGAGACTAAAGATGAAGGTTGTACGTTTAACTGCACCCCGTCTGGGAGGAATATCTGGTTGAAAACTATCCTACCTAGTCTATTTTTTACCGCCATTTAGTACCTGTCTGTGTAGTGTCGGGATAGAATAACACCTCCATTTCTCCCGTGGATGTCGTAAAAGGTGATTAAGGAAATAGGTTTGGGTATGCTTTAGGCGACAGGCCAGCAACTTGTCACTGACCTCTTCCATCTGTTTTTAAACCAAAAAATATGCTAGAAGTGGCTGCGAAGTGTGAAATAGTCATGGTTTTGTCTATGTCATGTTTCGTGTGCTCTACCTACCCCATTTGGGAACACAGGCGTGACCATAGTGACTGCATACATGTATGGAGGTATGTATGTATCTAGTACCTAGGTTATTGTATTTACGACAGGCTAGGGCGGTCGGTGAATATGTTTCGCTTTTTTAGGGCTAGCAAAGCGAAACATATTCACCGGCCTAATTGTCGTCAACTTCCTTTTTTGCATATCCAAGTCATTTTTAAAATGAATTCAAGAGGTCTTTAACCGCAACTATAATGTTTTAAACTTTCGTGATTCTCACTTATACATCACTACGCGGGACTTAATCGCATTTTATTTTAATATAATTTACCTCGACGTTTCGGCCGCGTTACAACGACCACGGTCACGAATAGTAGACGCTTAGAGTATCTACTCGTGACCACGCCCATGCGATGTCGGATTTAGAATAACTCCTCTCCGTTTCTTCCGTGGATGTCGTTCCAAGCGACATGCTAGCAATCAGTCACTATTATTCCTCTTATATCTAGCTTAAATCCCAAAAATATGCTGAAAATGGCTACGAAACGTGAAATAGTTCATATAGTCATGGCTTTCTCTCTGTAACGATTCGCATGCTCTGCCTACAGGCGTCATGTATAATGTGTATGTTACATACATGTATTATTTGATTGGGATGATATTTATTTTGATAACTCTTTTATCTTACGTTAGTGACTATGATTATGATGAATAGATTTGTTTTAGATAGCAAGCTACAGATGTGTTGACTTTATTTGATAATAGTTTCGAGATATGTTGTTAAAATAATGGCATGCGGAGTTTTGTTGATACAATTAAGTAGGCAGTTCCCAAAACAATAGAATGGAATAATATAGTTTGGTTACCGCAATTAATAAGTCAATGTGTGCAATAGCTTATGCTGTATTTCACTTTGTATTTAAAATTCTCGACACTAATTTTGATATTTTCCACTAGCGAACTTCGTAAGAATTTTTCGTTTTTAATGGGAAAAAACCGGACAAGAGCGTGTCGGGTATGCACATGAAAGGGTTTCGTAGCTAGCTAGCTAAATTTCATTTTGCGGTTGAGTCCATACATTTTGTTCGGACGACTGTTACTACATAAGTTGGTCGAGTAGTGTAAAAATAATTATCTAAGACATAGAGTCCGCTATAGTTTTCATTGAAAGTACTTACTTTGAGGTATAAACCACATTTTTTTAGGAATTATTTTAGAGATATTTCAAAAGTTACGGTGGGGGACACCTCAAATTTTAACTTTGCTTTAGATTAGATTATCTCAAGACTGGGAGGTTTGATCTACATAGTTTCAAAGCAGTTTTTATTGCAGTTCAAAAAACCTTTTCAACGATACCCCACACGTTGGGGTTAGTCCAATTATTTTTTTAAAATTCTTTTTTCGGTGTATGGGAGGAGGGGGCTGAAAAAAAACATCACTTCATCATCACAACTTTTAGAACTTCAATATCTATCTCTTCACCAAATTTCGCGACAATCGGTGCAGCAGAGGCGGAATACGAGCCCGGACGGACATGACGAAACTATAAGGGCCTGTTCACACTAGCGATTATTTTTCTATCTAATTAGGCCTGTTTATAAAATCTGATTTTAATTGTATTGTCTTTTTTGACAAAAACTTTATCGATAATTTCACAGATTTTTTTTTTAATAGAGATTTACTTAATACATAAATACTAACTGAATCGATCCGAAACTAAACGATTAATGCAAAAGTACATACAGATATACATACATCATCCTTGTATTCCTAAATGGGGTAGGAAGAGCACATGGTAAGCTACATAGACGTAATCATGACGATTTCACGTCGCGTAGCCACTTCAAAAGTAGCTGCATTTGCAATTGCTCGTGTAAGTTGTAGACCATGTTTTAACTGCTACGGACAACTGATTTGTAATTTGTAACTATTGTCTTATACCTACTAATAGGTATGTATTTGTAAAAATAGCGGAAACTGATAATGCGTTATTATCTATCCGACTGATAGGATAAGAACGTCGTTTGGCCGGAGTGAGTCCTGCCGACACCACGCTAACATTTTTAAAATACTTTCTGAATATAGAAAGCAAAGATTTCGCTCTCGCATTCTTTTTTGAAAGACGTTGCTATAAGATCGGCATTTAGATATTTAAGTAGGTACAGTTTTCGAAATCTAACTTGGAAATATTTTAGGTAGCTTTCCCTTGGAATGCGCGAACTTACCCTCACTTCTCCAAATTTTTGCCAAGTTAAATGCCACGATTTCAGCAACGGGCCTGTTTATGAATTTCGTGTTTTCATACCGTGTTATCTTAAATTATTTAACTTGTTATCACAAAATCGATAGGTATTATGGTGTTAATTACAATGTTTTTTTAGATGTTTCAGATTGCTAAACGATAGTTACTATAAGTTAAAAAACCGACCAAGTGCGAGTCCTACTCGCGCACGAAGGGTTCCGTACCAAAAACAGCAAAACAAAAAAAACCTGTCTTTTTCTATGGGAGCCCCCTTTAATTATTATTATTATTTATTTTTAGTTTCCCGTGTGGTGCCGGGTTAGAATAGCACTTCCCCCTTTCTTCCCGTGGGTGTCGTAAGAGTCGACTCTGGGAAAGGGTTAGTGTATTGTGGGCGATGGACTAGCAACCTGTCACTGCGATATCACGTTTAACCATCTAATTACCCTGAAATTGCTAAACGTGGCACTGGATTTTTGAATTCATGTGCTCTGCCTACCCCTCTTGGGAATACAGGCGTGAGAATATGTTTGTGTATGTATGTTTTTAGTATTTGTTGTTATAGCGGCAACAGAAATACATCATCTGTAAAAATTTCAACTCTCTAGCTGTCACGGTTCGTGAGATACAGCCTTGTGACAGACGGACAGACAGATAGACACCGAAGTCTCAGTCATAGGGTCCCGTTTTTACCCTTTGGGTACGGAACCCTAAAAAGCACTGACACTTTGACAAAAAAATAATAACGACATTCGGTAGTCACAAACTGTGACTACATTGTGGAGTCGATTGAGGAAGTTTTAGCTTAAAAGTTACTCTCAAGAGGATAGGAGTCGCACCACTTCTCCATACAAACGTAGTCCCCTGTTTTCTCCGTGAATAATGACATTAGAGCAAAATTTTTTTTTACATTATATTTGTATCTGTTGTGGCTAAGCCCCTACGATTTGCTTTTGTCGATATTCTAAATAAAAAAAATTAAAAAATTAGAAAATCGATAAAAGCAAACCAGGGCATAGCCACAACAGATACAAATTTAATAAAAAAAAATTTTGCTCTAATGACATTATTCACGGAGAAAACAGGGGACTACGTTTGTATGCAGAAGTGGCGCGACTCCTATCCTCTTAATATATGATAGTATACATACATAAATCGCGCTTGTATGATTCCAAATAGGGTAGGCAGAGCACACGAAACGCTACATCGACAAAACCATTATTTTTGCACGTTTCGTAGTTACTTTTTTGGTATTTAAGGGTAGGTACATTAGTCTTTAACATTTAATTTGTGCACATTAGGGTGTAGGTACCTAATGCTTGATTGTATGTAAAGTAAAGTAAAGTAAAAAACTCTTTATTGTACAAAATAAAATAAAAAGGTACAGACAGGTTTCACAAAAAAGAACAATGTACAAAGGCGGGCTTATCCCAAAAGGGATCTCTACCAGCCAACCTTTGAGCAGTAGAGAGGAGCAGCAATTTAGGTAATAACACATAGAAATTTTCACCGTTTACAAATGTAATGATTGTAATAAATGTAGTATAAATGTAGTTATACATAATAATTAACATAAACCTTTAAATATACAATAAGTAGATAAAAAAAATACCTCTCACACACACACCTAAACATCTGTGATCCACAACCTCTTCAAGTTATATTTGAAGGAGCCTATAGAGGTGGACTCGCGAACTGAAATAGGTAATCGATTCCACAACCTCGCAGCATGCACAGTGAAAGATTTGGAGTAAATCCTGGAAGAAGTAGGAATGGTAGCCAGAAGGAAATTAGTGCTAGAACGCAAACGATGCTGGCTGCCGAGAGCTAGGTAACTGAAACGCTCAGAAAGATATAAAGGAGCAGTAGGATTAAAAAGAATATTGAAAAGTAATGACAGGATGTGTACATTTCTGCGGTCCCGAATTGGCAACCACTTAAGCTGCGCGCGGAACTGTGAGACATGATCATATTTACGGAGCCCAAAAATGTACCGTATACATATATTTTGCAGGCGATCAAGTTTGTCAAGTAGCCCCTCAGAAAGATCCATGTATGCAATGTCACCATAATCTAGAAGAGGAAGCAGAAGCGAATGAGCAAGTGTGATTTTAATTTGGACCGGCAGAAAATTCTGTAAACGCCTGAGCGAGTGCAGAGAGGCAAAAAGTTTACGACTCACCTCAGTAACTTGAGCCGACCAGGACATTGTCTGGTCCATCATGATTCCAAGATTTCTGACAGTAGATGAAAAAGGAAATGTATGTATGAGTAAATAGTTTTATTTAATCTTCTTTAACTCTTAGTTACTTTAAATTTCCTTTTTATACTCTTAGCTGTCCTTGTTAATCGATTGAAGATTAACTGGAAGAGAAACATTTATAATACAGTTGAGTTGTTGTCATATAACCTACTGATTGTAGCTAAGTGTTCTTTGTGCAATAAAGAGTCATACATACATACATAATGTATTGAACAGACTGAAGTAGGTTTACGTAATAGGCACTTAAGGTTACTGTGCCAAATTACCACGTCTGATCTAAAACGCTCGAGTTAGCGGTCCCATTTTGAATGTCGAAAGGCATGGTCAATACAACTTCATTTTGTTATCGTATATTTGCATTTCGTGATATTAATATTACTTCGTTAAATATGTTTACTGTACCTAATTGGTCATTTGATCTGTGGTCTCTCAAATAGTTTCATTTCACATTCACATTCCAAACAAACACATTATCTACTATGGATTAAGCAGGTTCATTATCCTTGCCATTTTTGACGTACCTGCCTAATAAGGGGGCGTCCATAAATTATGTGAGATGAAAAGAAAACATGTCACACTTTCGGGAGGAGGGGCAGTGATTGATATAAATACTGTCTTTTAGCATAATTTGAAAAATTCATTTACAGTCGTCATTTCAATACATTTCAATATGTCGCATTTATTTACCCTTCTAACAATTGAACAATAGCATGTATTTTTTTAAACGCTCAAACAAGTAGGTACCATGCTGCCGCCATTTTTTGCCGTTGAATCCAAACGTGCGACCTTCTGAAGAAAGTTCATGGGCCAAATGCGTGAACTGTGGATTTGGGTTTTCCCATAATTTAGTTAGGTATTTGCACGAAACCGTATTCATATTCATTTATGCAAACAACAGAGCTCACGTCTGAAGACACCTATTTCTTCTGTCAAGAATACAAGAGACTAACGGTTTTGCAATACATATTAGAAAAATAAAACTATGTGTAAGTTTAGCTTTAGTGCGTGAGTCAGAGTCTCTCGTCTGATTGTTTACAAATTTATTTCGAAGCAACACAAACGTGGGATAAGTGCAGGTGGTTCACCAAAAAATTTTAAATAACTGACGCCATTTCTTTATGCTTTTCAGCCCTGAAATAAAGAAGTCCAATAAACCCAACGTTAACGACGATGTGGAAATGTTGCTGGACAACAATGATCTCTATATCCTGGATCTGGCACCGACCCTGAAGACGCTGGCAATTCTGGCAGTACTGGAAAACAATCTCGACCAGTCGTCATTGCCACGCGATATCCTGTAAGTTAAGATTAAGTTTACTTTTATATACCGGCTGACAACCTGTCACTATTATACCTACCTCTTTCCTCAATGGTACAACCTAAAAATGTGCTAAGCGGCTATGAAGGGTTTAACTATGTAGCGCTTCGTATACCCTTTCTACCCCATTTGGAATGGTATGTATGTATGGTAACTTTTGCTCATCAGGTATGCCTTATCTATAGACTACAAGCCTTTGGCAATCGTAATTAATTTCAAAATGTTTTCAGATTGGATATCCGAAGCATGTCTACGCCGAACCGTATCAGCCGACCAATCAACCAAACGGGGTAAGCTAAGCAGCAAAATCGTCGGATTTTACTTTAATTCGGAGCATTTATGAAGACTCCTGGACTTGTATTTTATCCACGACGAAACGGCTGCTATGAAGTAGCCTCTTTAACCTCTTGATCGCCGTGACAGTCAGTCACCAATGCATGACAAAAACCACTAAAATAAACTTATGTTATGTTGTAGATTTGTTGTCCTAATTTTGTTTCTAACGTCTAATTTTGGTAGAACCATTGTTTTGCCAATTCACTCTAACCTTATTGTAAAGTAGTATTGATAGCCAGCTTAGCGCGAATAGAGATGCGTGCGAGGTAGACTATACCTGCCACTGTCTTAACTAAAGACGTCAAAAAGTGAAGGTAGTGCGCGTATCGCTGTGCTAAGCATACAGTTCATTTCGCACAAATTTCATAGGCAAGATTAGACATAATGCTAGCTAGAATAATGGTCATTTTCGAGTAATTGTCTCAGCGAAATGTGCACGTTAAGTGACTCGGTTCTGGCGCATCGCAGGTCGCTGTTCAAACTTAGTTTATCGTCGTACCTACCTAACTCTTTTTTTATAAAAGTTTGAATTTATTTCTGCTACATGACTAGGAAATTACAGTAGTCGCTAGGACCAATGTCTTTGCTGTTCAAAATTGTGTCAAATTGAATTTTATGAGCTGTAAGTATTTACTATTGTTCTAAAGTGTCACACAACCAACAATATTTCAACGATATTTTTTATGCGAAGCTTATTTTGATAATCAACATATTGCAAGAAATTGGACCCTCATAACGTGGTTTGTTACGTGAATGGATTACATTCGTAGTGTCGCGGTCAAGAGGTTAAGGATCTTCACAATATAACAGTTGTTTTAATTACTATTAACATTATTGGAGGATTCACCCTATCTATTGCATAATGGCCTAATATTATTGTCGTTTTATCCAGCTATGTGTTCAACCCATTAGGGTAAGTTTATTTTATGATATTGTCTTGTGAGTAATCTATAAGTTAAGAAAAATATATATTATTCTTCATGCCATGTGGGCAGCTTTACCAATAGAGCCACTTTTATTTTTTAAATGAGATTTGAATGTGTGAATGTAAATCCTTGTGTCACTTATTTGAATGTTTACGTACAATAGTTTGCGGGTTTGTTAATGGCCCTATAAAATAATCTATACCAGTGGTAGGTATTTGTTTCATTACATTTATGAGCATACTACTTACTTCCAAGTTTGATGCCCAACTCTTGCAACGTGAATGTCTCAGTCAATTTTCATAATTACCTAGTTTGAAAACTGTACGTACAGAGTATGAACCACTTATTACTGTACTTACAATTTCTGTTACATATCTTGACCAATGTAGATCAGCCTTAACACATTCTCTGTCATTGTGCCTCCAATCTAATATAGGATATGGAGCTTGTTTTATTTTCAAATACTCACAGTGGAGGTAACGGATGTCTCGTGCTGGGCGTGTAACATTCGAAGATAATTTTGTATGGGCACAGGGAAAGTGTTGCTCCAATTCTTGAGGATCTGTTATGGGGCAGCGCAGACGACAGACTTTTGTGCGATCGAATCTACGGAGCAATAAAAACTCTGAATGGAAACTCTCTGCGCGCCATTCAGAGATTTTATTGCTCCGCAGACTCGATCGCACAAAAGTCTGTCGTCTGAGCTGCGCCTAAAGCTGCATTTGCTCTGACAGTGACGGTATTCGTTTCGTCGTGGGTATTATGGTTCCACCTTGTTTAGTTTCAGGTTTTTTTTGTTGAACTGGAAGACCCAGGGTATTTAATTTAACACCAAAACGTATAGTGGGTTGTGATCAATGTTTTACGGACAGCTGCAGAGAAAGGTAACCCCATAGTTATGAAACATTGTATGGACAGGGGGTTACTTTTCTCTGCAGCTGACTGTACTATTTGTCACAGGAAACTAAATGTAGCTCGTTTACCTAAACTTTGATTTGCTATCGAATCAGCATTAGGGGTTAACACCAATTATTATTAGAGAGTTGCTGTGGCAATCAGAGTTCAGAATTTACGAGCTAATTTGAACATGGTCTGTGAATGCAAGTTGATATGGCTACTTTTGAGTGATCGCAACCCCCGTGTTCAAACATATTAATTATGCTTTAGTCAGTTTAGCTAGTAGGTCGACTTTATTTTTATTTTGAACTGTCTTAATAAATGAGTATGTTTCTCAAATATAATAATTTTCATTTATATTAATGCGGTATATTTAAGATTAATTATAATTTCACGTAGTTTCGTAAATTACTTATATTTTACAGTAGGAATAGTAATTACCTATGGTCCACATAATTTCTCCAACTGGGAAAAATACTGCCATTATCACTAGTATTTTAATCTCCTAAATCTCAAGTCTATCTTGCATTACATGCTGCCATCAGATTTATATTTATTTTCTTGCCTTGGTATAAGGTCAATAAAAACAAAATTACGAATTAGTTTGATACATTATCTGTAATTGCCTGTTCGGCAAAAAGGCCCCGAAAAAGGAGTTTCGCCCTTAGGCAGAGATCCATTGGGAACCAGTTAGACAAATTGTATGTGGAGCATGAGTATGGATATAAGATTACCACCAAAATTGGTAACAACATCATAAAGAAAATATTGAAGCTGTAGAAAAGCCTTTCAATTTCTAAGCTATGATAATTTTGTCTTTACTGCCATTTGAAGCATGTTCTGGCCAATTTGTCATACTGCTATAAAAAAAACTGCCTATCGCTATACAACCTATCTTCACGTATTCACACCCATATCTCTCCCAAAACTCGTAAGATGTCATTCAATACCAAATGTGAGTTAAGCCAAGGATACACTAGGGGACAAATGTCCCACGACATGTGAAGCGAAGCCGGCCGATTTCGCCTGACATATCTGGCGACATCGCGTGACTTATTGTGTCGGATTGACACGTCGTGCGATGTTGCCAGACTTGTCGAGCGAAGTCCGGCAACGTCGCGCTACTTCACCTGACGTTCTGAGGACACGTGTCGTGGGACATTTGTCCCCTAGTGTATCCTTGGCTTTAACCTCTTCAACAGAAAACTAAATGTTTGAAGCACAAATTATTCAAACTCATTCAATTGCTGTGCAAATTGGATAGAGAAGGTTGATGTGGGGCAAAGTGAAGAGAGTCTACTAAGTAACTTAGATGTTAAGACAATTTATATGAAATAAAACTATATCCTAAGGAACAGACTTTTATTCATCCTCTTTGACAATGTGCTTTTGGCGTTCACCCACATGAGGCACGGCGCCTGGCTTGCTGTGAGCGCGCCTGTTCGCTTCCTTTCTCTTGTTTTTCTGCTTGATAGTCTTCAACTCATTTTGTGCGTTGAGTATGTGTTTTGGCACATGCCTGTGTCGAGCTATCCGCCTTATTTGAGGGTGGTTCGCGAATTTTTCTTTCAAAGCTTGAGAGTAATTGAGCGCTGTCCTTTCGCGTGGTTTCAACTGGAAATATTTATTATTTGTTATTTTAGTTAGAACATAGATTCCCAAAGTGGGCGATAACGCTCCCTTGTGGGAGCTGCAAGCCTTTTATTTTCAAAGTGGGCAGTAGACAAAATAAAGGTGTGAATGTGAAGTTTCGGGGGAAAATTCACGCACTACTTTTGTTGCTGCGCAGACGGCACACTTTTTGTGCAATCGAGTCTGCGGCGCACAAAAAGTCTGCATGGATTGTATGCATTGTGCGCCGGACATTTTGCGCGTCGTGTGTGTTACTGCATAGGTTCTACTTTCAGACTAAAAAGTGCGTCACGGATAGTCTGTCGTCGGCGCAGCGCCTTTTCCTTGTTAAAGCAATGCGCGAACGCGAACTTACCCCCACTACTTAACACGTTCGCGTCCGGCAGCGTTTCACGGACCCTAAAGCTAAGCGTCCACTTGTCGGTATCGTACGCATCGGACGTATCGCACGCAACGGATTGTAGTATTCTTTGTATAGAAACTCATACAAGTGCGTCCACCTGTCCGCATCGTACGCATCGGATTTCGCCATACATCTGATTGAATCCGATGCGTGCGATGCGGACCTGTGGACACTTAGCTTTAAGCTATGCCGGGCGGAATTATCGTGGTCAGGAGTACGAACAACATGATCACAGATATGTGTCACTGGCATAGGAGTAAGAATTTTTTGGTCACAGACGTTGTGCCACCGGACGCGAACGTGTTAAAACCTTGCCAAAATCAATGCCAGGGAGTGTAGGAACTAAGTTAGAATACACATGCCATAAAACTAGGTAACTGTATAATACTTAGTTGTAAGTAGTGTGTTTGAAAGTGAGATGTTTGTATCTTTTCCTTAGACATATATGTTTATCATTGTCACTAATCCTAAATACAAAGGCTTGTTTATTGAGAAAATCAGGTGCCTTAAATTAGAAATATTCAAGAAAATTTATCAATCAGTCAAAAAATACTTACAACACCTAGTTTTTCAGAGGCTCTAGCTTTCCACATCCTTATGTTCATTTCATCAGATCCAGTCAGCACATATTTGTCATCCAGGGACCATTTAACACAGGTCAGTCTCTGCATTCTCTTTGTATGGTATACATCTCTGGAATGGCCTTTCAGGCTTTCAAATATTCTAACAGTTTTATCGTAACTCCCAGAAACAAATTCTCTGCCAGTGGGGGAGTAGTCAACATCAATCACAGCTGAGGTGTGGTCCATGTGTACATTTACAGGCTGCTTCAGTCTTCGCATGTCAAATGTGTATAAACTAAAAAAGAAAGCAGACATTATAATTTCTTTACAAATATGTATTACAATTCAATTATATTTAATTAACTATTGTAAAATAAAGGTACAGGTTACACAGTAAGTTATAATCGATTGGCAAAAGTAGAAGGGGTAGGGGTATGCACAGTAATAAATTTTTAGATCTATTTGGTTACAGAGGAAGAAGCAAAGAGATGCATTTAAGATAGATGTATTTGCCAATACCTAATTGGTTATCAGTTTGTACCACTATGTATAAGGCTGATTAGCCAAGTCCAGACTGACTCTGCAGCCTTGTGAGGCAAGCTTTTGTTCCACAAAAGGCCTAAACATCACACAAATAGCTGCCTGCTCAGTGTTGGCACAGTGACTGGCTATCTGTTACATTTAATTTCATAAAAATGTTAAACTTACTTGTAATCTTCATTGGCCACAGTGAAAATAAAAGCTTCCATGGGATTCCAGGCCAGGGCATTAGGTCGCAGCTCCATCACAACTCTCCGCAGTGGGCCAGATTCTCTACAGTCATATAGAATAACACTTCTGTCACTGGCGCATGATGATAGGATATTTGTTTCTACCTGAAATAATGAATTTCATATACAAATACATATAAACAGATGCTAATGAGCAGTAACAGGTAAAACTTGTTACAATTTTTATTTGTGTTCTGTTCTATGGGGTTGGATGGTTAGAATGTTGACACTTGAAGAAATGTCCTACATAAATAAGAATTAAAAAATATATAATTTCTTACCTGATTGAATGATACATGCTGAAGACTATCTACACCCCATTTGAAAACTTTAATAGGTTCATTCCTAGTGTTCTCCCAAAGCTGGCAGTGTTCGCCACAAGTCGCGAAAATAGGTTTATTTCTATGATGAGTAATCCCAGAGACCACTGACATACTCAAGAGTGTACTGATAGGATCTTCATCATCCTCGTCTTGCACCTCTGCTTTCCACGTCTTTATGGTTTTGTCATCACCAACACTAGTAAAAGTTTTGCCGTTTGGAGTAAAACAAATACTCCTGACCCAGCCTTCGTGAGCAATGAAATGTCTTGTACACTTTTTTGTTGCCAAGTCCCAAAGACGTATTTCGCCGTCGAAAGCCCCGCTGGCGAGTACCGCCAGCCTGCTCGGGTGCTTGGCCATGCTTGACACTCCATCTCTGTGCCCGTCAAGGCATCCAATGAATGGCTTAGCGAACACCCTCTCCAGTTTCACAGCGTTCAGCGCTCTAACATATTCACGTGGTGCTTCCAGTGGATGTAAAGTAGGATCGTAATTCCTGGGCACTGTGGATAAAGAACGATAATTTCTTGTTATACTTAATAGCTGTGATGTCAATACATAAGTGTACTGAAATATATCTGAAAAACGACGTGAACATAACCTAATAATTAAAACATGGTTCTTACATTTCTGAATATCCCTTTTTGTGGCGCGTAAATAATCTTCAGGGTTTCGGCTAATAACTTTTATCTTAACCTTCGACATTTTGGTTTATTACACGATGTTAGTCAGTAACAATCTTACAATCAAATAAATCACAAAACAAAAACAACCAGGTGGAACTCTTTGCAACAGCCACAGACAGAAACAGAAGTACAGTACAATTAATCGCTGACTGCTGTCACTGTCAAACAAGAACCTTAAAGTAAAAATAAGGACTGAGTACTTGCCACTAAAAGCTGCCAAGATGAAATAGGTACCAGAGATGCAGTGTGTCTCTTTCTAATTGGGCGACAATGAGATTTTTGCTATATGAGACATTCAATTTCGTAATTTCATATACATCACGCTTAAATTCCCAAATGGGTTGGATAGAGTATTTTGATGCACATTTAAAAGTTAAATTTGATCATCTACGCTTTTAACCAGTAAATTCAAAACGCTTTACAATTATACACATACATACATACTAGTAATGTGTTATTGCCTGTGTTCCCAAATGGGATAAGCAGAGCACACGAAACGTGACATAGACTAAACCATAATTATGACTATATCACGCTTCGCATCCACTTCTAGCAGTTTTAGGTTTGCTAAAATGGAAGGGGTGGAATAGTGGCAGGTTGCTAGCTTGTTGCCTAATGCATACCAAAACCTACTACATACTACCTACTTATACTTCAATTATAAAAAAGCGTTGAAATTATTAAAAAAAACCAACAATTTTATTTGAGTGACGTTAACGAAATTGACACATTGAAAAGGTTTCACATTTAACTGGATAGTTTTCACCTAATCAAGTCTGTAATCACAGTTAATTAAGTAATCCAGATTACTTAAGCACTTGATTACCCAGGAATCAAGATTACAGTAGCGGTTAATAGAATCGACCCACGATAACTCTGCATAAGATATTTAATGGCAACCCCAAAAAATCGCCCTGTGGCAAAAAATTTTTCATGTCACTCGGAAACGACATATTGTCGTAAATTCGTGATACTTGATAGAATAAAAAAATTAAATAAATTAATACCGGCGGACAATCTCACACACACAAATTGATCTAGTCGCAAACTAAGCTCTAGGCTTGTACTATGGGTACTAGACAACGATAAACATACTTAAATAGAGAAATACATATTTAAATACATGGAAAACATAGATGGAATTAATTAGGACTGGAAATAAATTAAATCATAGATCAAAACGTGTCGTTTGACTATAAATCAAAATTGCCATAAACAAACTTTTGATTTCTACTGTTGTCAACTAACTCATTGCAGAGTTATTGTGGGTTGACGCTAATACCGATTCCAAAGTAGCTAATTACAAATGAAATCACAGGACACTACAAAAGTAATTTTGATTACCTAGGTAATGAATTACCGACACGTTGCCCGTGTGGTGCCGGGTTAGAATAGCACCTCCCCCTTTCTTCCCGTGGGTGTCGTAAGAGTCGACTCTGGGAAAGGGTTGGTGTATTGTGGGCGATGGGCTAGCAACCTGTCACCACAATATCACGTTTGACCATCTGGTTACCCTGCATTTGCTAAACGTGGCACTGGATTTTTTGAATTCATGTGCTCTGCCTACCCCTCCTGGGAATACGGGCGTGAGAATATGTATGTATGTATGTATGAAGTACCTAAGTAGGTAATTGATTACGCCCAACACTGTCCCACAATACAAAGATCCATGGTCAATGACGACTTAAGGGGCTACCATTACAAATAAAGTAGACTTTATAGTAAATATGTTGTCTATTAAATTAAGTGTATATTAAATACAAATAAAATATTGGAATTTTAATTCGTTGGCACAAAACCGTTAAAAGAAAATATGAGTGTTTCAGATAATTTTCTTGGGCGATGTTTTTTATACGTAAATTTTTTTTTAGGCTGTTAAGATTGCAAGAGGAGTGAGCGGGACACACCACTCTATGGTAGCTATTTTACCTGTATTCAGCTTGCTTCCATGTAGGGCTCCACGAAAAAAGGACTTTACGGCCTTGCAATATGGTTTATATTGATAAATTAACATTTCCCAAGAGCGCGATCATGTTAGGTATCGTACATCAATGCTGTCAAACTGTCAAACAAAATATTTTTTTTTATTTCCTTATTTGGAATCCACAAAAGAAACTTTGTTTATTCAGCCTCATCTGTTTAGTGTTTAAGGCGGAACCTAAAAATGTCAAATTTTTCTGTTACATACATTGATTACTTTGATAGTGAACATACAAATGAAGATGGTTGAAGTTATTGTTTCATTCCTATTTATTGCCGAGCCCACGATGTTTTAGAAACAGAACAGATCTGATGTGGCTTTAATCTTATTTACAAGAGACGGGGATGTATGGGCTTTGATTCTTTTGCCTACAAAAAAAAGAATAAGCTTGACAGCTGTCAACTTCCGTTAAATTTTTGTAAATAAGATTGTAAAAACTCGAATCGTGTTGTGGGCGAAGTGGAGAGTAGGCGTCACTGAGACGGAGCTGTGCACAAAATCCGAATATTTTATAGCTACCGGCTGAATAAAAACTTATTTCGTGCTTCAAGAAAATTCTACTGCATCTTCAGCAAAGCGAAGTTAAATCTAATGGGCTAACTGTAATTTTGGTAAGTTTTTGTTTAATGTTAAAGTTTGAAAGTATTAGGGACCGCTGGCGACCTCCTTCCGCCGATATTCGAGGCATAGATTAGTTGTTAACAATGGATTTGTTTACTGTTCCTCAAACGGGACGATGAGAAGGCTAGGTGTCATTCGCCATTCAAGAGACTGCTCTTGAAATATTAAAAAGGATCTAGATTCATTTATTAATTCGCAAATCATAGGTCTGATCATTCCTGTAAGAAATACTATACGTTGTCGGTTTAGGTAGTTAAAACAATATAAACAATCTTGACATGTCTTTTTATTGAAATACACAGTCTAAAAATGAAAATCGTTACACTATACAATTCAATCATGAAAGTAAATGATTTTTTCATACCAAAATTGTAAAATGTAAAGATTTCGATTTATAAAGTGTATGTTTAAATAAAAAGACACTTCAAGATTGTTTACATTGATTTAACTACCCAAACCGACAACGTATAACACTGAGAGATTATGGTCACTAAATACTTTAACACATTTCCGACCAGACCTAAAATCAAAACATCTGCGCGAAACCGAGTAGTCTATAGCTAGTACAAAATGAACCTGGCTACCAGGTTCACGGTACATATCTTGCGAATGTTTTGAAGAAACCGGGAGCAGGGACCTTGGTTCTGAATGTGTTAACCGACTGTAACCTGTAAGTATAAAATATTTAACAAAATGATTTTAGTAAGATTTTGTTCAATTTGTTTATTAACTTAAAAAATTCAGTTTGTGACAAAAGTACTTTATGAAAATGTGTAAGATTCGAAAATTGACATGATATGTATAATACCCAGTGTGGTCTGCAGTCAGTACAGAATAATCCCCTCACGATTTGACCACTTTTTTTGCTGGCAATCTGTTTCCTGTAACACTCTTTAATCTGCTGGGCTATGCACAGATGATTTTTAAGTCCTATTGTACCTACTCCAAGACTTAAGTAACACAAGTCTGACAAGCGAGGTTTATCTAAAAACAAAAACAAGAGGAAAGAAGAAGAGGAGAGTTTTGCCTAGCAGTAGGATAATTTATCCTATTTAAAAATACTAACACCTGCACATACTAATCCCTAACTTTTTTGAACTATGGAATAAAAAATTGTGAAATAATACTTGAGTGACACTTTTGCTGGTGCAGTATAGTAATGCTATTTGTGTTACATGCTACATTGATGTTTGCAAATCATATAACTTTTTGAGAGGCTCATGTGGGTGGTTGTTAAAATATTTACTTTGCCTACTTTGCCTACAAGGCAATAGATATGCCAAGTATTTACTTACTGTAACTTGTGCTAAAAATGTGTCATGACACAAAATAATGCATCAAAATCTGTATTTGACCCTGCACTGCAGTGTCAATGGTAACATATTGCTATCAGTTTTTGTTTCACTTGGATTCATCACTAACAACTGGCTTAAATTAAAAGTATCTAATAAGAATTTTATTAAAGTTTTTATAGCAACCAATTCAAGCCAGATAAAAGTATATTATTCCACTCATATCTATATAACTATATACTTGAAACTGACCTGTTACTAAGTACTAATATATTCACACCAACCAACTCCCTCTCAACTCACATTCCAGAAAAATCTCGAAGATAAACAACTGCCGCGCGACACGTCCCGAACTTGCTTGTTCATTTGAATAATTTCAACAGGTCGCATAATAAGCCCCCATGTATTCGCAGTGTGTTGAATAGTAAAGGTCTCTTCACGGTTATCACCGAGACATCAGCTTTAAGCGACAGAAAAAGCAAGGAAAGCAAAAAAAACAAACACGTCTCCGCCGGACTGATCCGAGGCGAATCGTACCGATTTAGGTCTTGTATGTGGAAATACGTACAAAAGCGTAGTTTAGGCTATTGCCCATTCGATCAATGGTGGCGAGTCTAAATTGTCAGTAACCCAATAAGATCTAAACTATAGCTTGTACCATTCCCTGATTTAGCTCCAAAAATTTCGATCTTAACGTGAACATACGGCGCGGCACATCGCGACTTCGGTTATTGCGTAGTTTATCCAGAAATCTAACATTTTTGAGGCCATCAATAAAATCTGAACAGCCATCACTAACGGCGGCGATTGACTTGTTAATTTTCAGTGTAATGTAACATGATACTGCCTGAGCATTATAACTGTCGGTGCAGCGTCGAACGGCTTGGCTTTCTGCACTGAAATATTACAAGTCAATCGCCAGGAATGAACGAAAATGACTTCTATAAAAACCAGGAAATCCTTAGTTAGTCTTGCGATTGTAGATAATTACTTGCAATGTGCAACTGTGCAGCAAAAAAGTACCAAGAGCTTTACGGTTCCGGAGCATCCTTCTCTAGAAAATGTCGTAGGTATAATGTTTTTTGCTTGCGCTTTAAACCTCCTTGGTCGAGTTATTTCATAATTTATCTACTTTAAATTATGTTTTTACGAAGTTTTCGCGTGCCATCTCCCTGTTATCTTAATGTATTATTTAAGCATATCATATTGCCCTACTAAGCAACGACCACCTCTCTACTCCCCGATATCAACGAACCTAATTAAAAACATTTCATGTTCGAGATGAATCCACTGTGGACCAGACGCATGCGTTCGCAATCGCGGCCCCCGTATCTCTATCAAACAGTTATGTTACGTCCTCTCGAGTCTAGTTGTGACCAATCTCTATGTCGAACATAATTATTAATATTAAAACGAGTCACGACAATCATAAACGTTGGCGATAAGGTCATCGGCTCGCCGCTAGCTTCTGGGCGGTAGTAAATTGTTCGTTGACCCGGCAGCTCCCGACGCCGGTCATACGCGGAAAGTGGAAACACATTTAGACTAATCTGTAAAACTGTGGAACTTTCAAGTTGAGCTTTAGGCCTACACACGCGTGAGTTGCGTGGATTCCTCCGGCGATAGAAACGCTATCGTAATTGCTTTGTCGTGGTTTCCGAGCGTGGTGCCAGTCGTGAAAGTGGAGATCCGACAGTTTCACGCAAGGTAACTGTAGATAAACAATATCTAAGACTAGGTACTTTTATATTCTTTACACAAAATAAGTTAAAATGTATCTTTATTGTTATAGTACCGTGGTAGAGCTTCTCAAAGTTGTAAAGCAAACCAAACTCCTGTCCACGTAACATTCGAGATCTATGTAATTGTTGATCTAATTGATCTTGCACAAGGTATTAAAGAAATAAATGAGTAAGAAATGTATTTAAGTGAGCGAAATTTTATAATTCGTACAACTATTTGTATAACATCATTAAAGGTATAACTACGTATTGTAATTGTAGCCTGTGCAGGGACGAATTTTTACACCCACGTGTATTCGATGACATCGCAGTAGGTAATCAGAATCGTCAACAAAAAAATTATAAGAAAAACGTGAAAACTTTGATATTTAAGAAATTCCGCATGACTTTTACGCAAATAGCCACGCTTCATTCATCGTTTGATAACACGAGACACTTTTAGAGGTCCTTAACCAGGCTGACGAAATTTGGTCTTAACCAGAGATCAGTGGAAGGAAAAGAAAAGTTTTGGAAAAAAAAGACTCGTACCCTGTTAAATAATAGACTACATCTACATAGCGTAGCTAAGAAGCTCTAGTTCGTTATTACCTATATGGGGCACTGCTTGAATCGCATGTGCGATAATCATTTTACCGGGAGTGGGGACGCGACAATGTTTCTTCATTGAATGATTGATAACGAGGAGGATGCGTACGCGCAGCTTGTCACGTACATTATTTCATTAATAATAGACACAAAATGTTTATAAATAATAAATATACTTACGTTGAACTAATGTTGTAAAATTATCTCGCTAAATCGCTTGTACCTAAATAAAATGTAGGTACATATAGTTTTCCGCTGTCGTATGAGTACAAAAAACTCATATTAACTAGCTACTACTTTTTCTTGGAGTATGATCATTGATCATTGTTATTAGGTGAATCTAATTAGTGATTACGCAAACCAGTCACGATCATCTTTTCGAAATAATTAGTAAGCGAAGAACTCGTACACTAAAATATAATTAAAGATTAGCCAATAAACATTAATCGTACAAACACGTGGGCTAATTGAATTTGGTTAACTACGTGCTTTCACCAATCATTATCATTAGCAGATACTTGGATTGGGGTTACACGGTGTTTTTAATGCGCTGAAATTAGTCCTAAATATATCTGTCCTAATATTTGTTGTCTTAATGATTGTGTAGATATATCTATTATGTTATGTTCCTAATATTTACCTGCATTTCGTTTGCACGTTTCGATGAGGTTAATGTCACTTATTGGTACGGTGCAATGTAATGAAGGTACAAAAGTTTTCCAGCAGGTTGCTTGTTCGTTGACACTGGAACCTCAGGGCTCTGTCAAATGCCAATTACGCTTAGTGTCGATTATATCGGCAGAATAATAACATCGGCACTGCGGTACTGCATCTGTACAATACGTATTATCATTTCTCACAATACAATGTGAAAAAGTCTATTGAACTGCGAATCAGTAATGACAACTGCAGTTCACAAAGCCAAGGGACGGGCACCGTAGCCAGTCAATGCCCCTAACCGTTGACTCTACACTTAAAAATGCCTAAAATTTTACCTTTTGCGATTTGACCGGTTTGGCCGAAAAACGGTACCTTTAGGTGTTAAAAACGCCATTTATAAACCCGAGGGCTTGGCAGATTACGTGATGTCATTATTTTGTTTTGCTCCCATGTGATTAGGACAAGATTTAAGTGGTATTTTCAGCGGGTTCTTTATTGTTTTCTCATAGTTCCAGTCTTAGTGAAGGCATGAATTTAGAAGACTGAAGCAGAAATAAACGTCTAAGCTTAAGAAAAATATTTTTTTTCGACCGTCGGTAGATAAATTAAAATAAACCCTAAAAAATCTAACAGTCATGCGAAGTAGCGCCGTCAGTTAATTTCTATTCTTTAGGGTCGCCCTGTACGTAGGTACCTACATGTACTGTCTGAACTGTCGACGTTACTTGTATTGGTAATGATTCAATTTGTTAACGACAGCATTGTCTTCATATGAAAGTTCTCAGAACAGAACCAGACATAAGTATCCAACTCTTCCCAATGCAGACTTCTGAATAAGAACATTTGTGTTCATTGTGAACATTAGCATACCATCTATGTGTGATATTTTCGAGTATTTATCCGCTTCAGAGTATGGTAGGTAGTGTGTGTATTTTCTCATAATTTGATTTCACTATTTGTTCCAGATACACACTACACGGAGAAAATGGTTCCTAACATTTTGTACATATTTAGTTTAAGTTTACTCTTGCTACACTTCATATCATGGACCAAAGCGGAGTTGTTCACGGCCATCGCGCAGATGGAGCCACTACTCGAAACACATAAGAGGATTATAGACGATCTAGACGATTATATAATGAAGGAAGAGAAGAGAATAGCTGTTTTAAAAGGGTAAGCTACAAAGACTTTCTTAATATTTTCGGTTATTGGTTATTGCGCCTAGCACAGGCGCGACAGTCTTAACCTATAATTGCCTAATTAGAACAGAAACAGACAAGTAAGAGTATCCTGCAGGCCAAATAGATCATAAAAGCCATTTTTTATAGACTGGGCAGAAGCCACGAAGTCTATATCTTAAAAAAATCAAGGTCTTCTTTTCTTTTTTAGCCATTTGCAACTCTACAAATTAGAACATGAAAAAGCAATGGAGGATATACCGAATTACTTGGGCAACCCTATCAACGCGTTTACCCTGATCAAAAGACTGACGACAGATCTGGATGACATTGATGACAGTATCAAAATTGGAACAGGTATGTGCCGTGTCGGGTTTAGATCAACACCTCTCCATTTCTACCGTGGCTGTCGTAAAAGGCGACTAAGGAAACAGAGTTAGGTACGATTTAGGCAACAGGCTGGCAACATGTCACTACTATGCCTCCTTCATCTGTTTTTAATCCTAAAATTATGCTAAAAGCGGCTATAAAACGTGTATCACGTTTCATGTCCTCCCCATGGGAACATAGGCGTTATTGCGTGTATGTGCGTCTATGTACCGTCACTCGAAAGATCGAGTTTCCATTCAACAACAAACATCTTTCTCAACCACGGATCAGAATAAAGAAGGTTGGATAGGCAAAAGTCACACTTTTGTTTGAAAACCAGCGTCGCCACCTGTGTCCCACCAAAGAACTCTACTACATCAACAATAATAATAGATACACAATTACGCACACTAATACACGTAGAATAAAGAGCTGCAATTGGTTCGCACACTGCGTCGAAAGTGCGTACGTACGAGACAACTACCCGCACAAGATTCACTACAAACTCAAGTCCGGCGAGGCCGCGATCGAGTTGAAGAAGCGTGTTTATTTTGATTGCTTCGTTATCCATTGCGCGTCAAATGTATCTTCACCCGAAATATTTGCGTACTTCAACAGCAATGTACATTTTCTGTGTCTCTTGGCGTAATTGTTGTTTCTACTTAGAATTTCATAATTAAAAATGGTTTTTTCGAAAAATATACCATAAAAGGAAGGTTCTATGCTTATCGGTGAATATAAATTACTCCTTGCTTGGTACTTGACGCCTGACTCTTTAACCTACTCGTAACAATCGTACAATACGGCATTTTCAAAGGATTTTAGCGCAGCTCCGCACGGCGATGCAAACATCATGCCACTAAACAAGTATGAACGCGTGATTCTTAAAGTATGACTCTCTGATCATACCTGTGGTGCGCCTGCCGTGCGCATATTGCCAATCCAACCTACTTTATCTAATCCGTGTTCTCAACTTTCTGAACCTGGAACCTCAAGGAAGTTTCAGAACACTAAGCTATCCGGAGGTAAAAAATCGGGCAAAATAAACTAGCTCTAGTGTACTGGCATTTTGATTTCAGAATATATTAAGAACATAACGATGAGTCATGACGATGTGAAATATCCGACCCTGGAGGACTTGGCCGGAGCTGCGCAAGCGCTGACGAGACTGCAGACCACGTATCGGCTCGACGTGCACGATCTATCTGAAGGCATCCTCAATGGCGTGGAGTACAGGTTTGATACCATTTTACTAAATCAACGTGACAAAAATACGAGTAAAGGGAGCTAAATGGCCCATTACAAAGTGTCGTAAGATGCGACTAAGAAAATACGTTTAGGTAAATTAAGGTATGCCTTTGGCGGCAGGCTAACAACCTGAAACTATTATGCTATGTATGTCACTATTATATTGAGGAAATGAAATTCGTTTTCTGGGTCGAAATATTACAATCCCCGGCATTTAACGTGGCCAAATTTAAAGTAGTAGGGGTAAGTTCGCGCATTTTTCCACAGAAACCCCTAACGCAACTACTTAAAATCTTGGCAAGTTAGATTTCGGGACTGAACCTACGATCTTACCAAAAAGAGTTATTCGTAAAGGTCACTTTATTGACATAAGTATACAAGATGGAAAAATAAGTCGGGGTCCTGGAGGAAAACTATTAAGTTGGCTCATTTTACTTAAAGGAGGCAATTATTTATTTAAAAAGAAACAAAATTGGGTCCAAAGACTTTGTGAAACTCGCTAGCTTCGCTCGGGACCCGAACTAAAATAAACTGAAAACAATCACACTCTATTTTTTTAAAACTAATCAATAGGATTTTTATTCAGGAAAAAAAAATCTAACGAACATGAGGTCTTAAATATAAGAATGACCGTAAAAGCTAACTTTAACTTAATTTTGTTAGGAGTAGTTATTAGACAGTAACCCTGTATAGTTTCAACATGGCAACAATTTTCTAAGAAAATTGATGTTTCCTTTTGCGCCTTTAGGCATTATTTGGTTTATCCTGGACGTCAATTGGAAAAAAAAATGTCGTCAAAGGCTGCTTGACGTAATGGAATAATTTCGTTGTTTCGAAGAACTTAGTGTTGAGATACCTCTTGGAAGTCTGCGGATTCTCACGACAAACAATTAAAACACATTACCATGTAAATGTGCTGTACGTCTACAAAGAAGTTACGGATGACATCATCCTAATGTTGCTTCTTATTAGGTACATACGATGTAAAACTTGGGAGAAGTTTCTTGTTCAAAATCTGTGTGACATACAGTGGTGGACAGATAATTAGAAACACTCCATACAATCACGAAAATATTAACATGAACTAGCGGTAATAGCAAAAGAAACGCAAATAATTCATAATTAATTATGCAGCGATGTAGCCACAACATTAAAATATGCGTATAATGAAAAAAATACATCTGAATTTTATAATTTTAGTGTAAAATTAGTTTATTTATTGATAACTTGAATTTCCGATACTGGCTGTTTGGACACATAATTAGAAACAGGGTCACAAACATACTTTTTTCTTTTGAATAATTAAAAAAAACCATCTTACTTATTACTCTTTTGGCGGCAATTAACATCAACTTCAGTTACAACAGCAGTAAATCATGTTCAAAATGAGAATAAAATAAAAGTTATGAAGCGTCAACTCGCTGAGTAATTGTAAATCCGCTTTTGGACCGAAGAGGACATCCAAAAGAATCGTCCATCACTTGGGATGCACCATAAGAAGGTATTTCATACCATCGACCATTGCAAAAGACTTGGAACTACTGAAAACCAAACTAGAAAGGCACGCCCAAAGTAAACATCGCCCAGAGAAGATTCGCTTATCGTACGGTAAGCGAA
>BHDV01065610.1:0-28465 GCA_005406045.1 Adoxophyes honmai
AGGCCTCCTCCAAAAACTTCCATTGTCGTCTGTCCTTTGCAACCCTTCTCCATTTTCCACCCACTGTCATTTTCAGATCGTCCTCCCATTTTACTTTTTGTCTGCCTCTGTTTCTTTTTCCGTCTCTTGGGTACCATTCTGTTATTAACTTGCTCCATTTTTCGTTGTTATCGCGCATCATGTGGCCGGCCCATCGCCATTTTTGCTGATCTATTTTGACAAGTATATCAGTCAGTTTTGTTTTTGATCTTAGAGTGGTATTTCTAATCCGATCTTGTCTTCGCGTGCCTGTCATGCTTCGCTCCATTGCTCTTTGGCATATGGCTAGTTTTTCCCTGAGCGATTTAGTTAATGACCAAGTCTCGCAGCCATACGTCAGACAGGGCAGTATGCATATGTTAAATGTTTTTCTTTTTATCGCCATTCCAAGATCTTTAGATTTCATTATCTCCTTTAGTGCCCAGTACTTTTTCCAACCCATGGCTATTCTTAAATTTATTTCTTTTGTGTTTTGTTCCTCGGCAGAAATAACTTGTCCTAGGTACATATATTCTTTGACATATTCGAGGTGTTCATGGCCGACTTTGATGCTTTTTTGCAGGTCATTGGTCATAACTTTAGTTTTTTCGGTGTTCATTTTTAAACCGACTTTCAGACTTTCGTTATTTAAGTCTTGGATCATGATTTCCAGATTTTCGGCTTTTTCCTCGAAGAGAACTAAGTCGTCTGCAAACCTGAGGTGGTTCAATTTTCTCCCGTTAATATTTAAACCAAAACTTTCCCAGTCCAATTTTCTAAAAATATTCTCTAGAACTGCGGAGAACAATTTGGGTGAGAGCGGGTCTCCCTGCCTCACTCCTTTCTCTATGTTGAATTCTCTACCTAAGGATTCTAGCTGGATTCTGGCTGTACTGTTTGAATAGATGTTTCTCATAATGTTGACATATATCATTGGTACCCCATGCTGTTCTAGTGTCTCCCATATGTACTCATGCTTTATGCTGTCAAAGGCCTTGGCAAAATCTATGAAGGCAATGTAAAAGGTTTTGTTGTATTCGCTGTATTTTTCCAGTACCTGTTTTACCGTGTGGATGTGGTCAATAGTTGAAAATCCTTTTCTGAAACCCGCCTGTTCGATTGGTTGCTGCTCATCTAGCATTGGGGTGATTCTACAGAGTATAAGTTTCGCAAACACTTTGTATACGTTCGACATTAGGCTTATTGGCCTGTAGTTTCCAATGTCTTCCTTGTCCCCTTTCTTGTATAGAAGGATAATGTGGGATTCGGTCCATTGTTCTGGAATGTAGCCGCTTGTCAAGATCTCATTAAATATTTTGGTCAGAACCGGTGCCAGTTCTTCCATTGTTCCTTTCATTAATTCGTTAGTTATTTTATCTGGCCCTGGTACTTTACCTATCTTTTGGCTTAAAATGGCCTTCTCCACTTCTTTTGAGAGAATGCTAGGGGTGGTTTCCTCATTAACAGTAGTGCTACAAATGTGATTTGTGGGTATTTCTGATACTTGTTTCGCACATAATATGATTAGATTATAATTATTACAACGTTGCCAAATGCGGTAGACAGAGCTCACGAAACGTTAAATAGACATACTGTAACACCGTTTTTTTTAGTGTCTCGAACAGTCGCAGGTGTCACCATTTGACAGCTGTCTGACGTTTGGAACGGGGGAAATTAATACGTCACTTTCGTGATGGCGTCCATGGGCAAGCACGAGCTTGGAAACAATTTAACGTAATCTCCGGTAATCTTGACCGAATATCTGATGTCGGCGAACTAGTATTAAATCCTATCGATGGCGCAAGGTGACAGTGCGTAGGACATTGTATTTCTGCCTGGGTTCGACGAGGTGAAGCCGAAAACCAGAGAACGGTGAGCCACGCGGTACTTACGCGTTCTAAATTTGAAAGTGTTTTCTTTGACGAGGAGATAATAATTCTTTCTGGTTATTTCTTTCAGCCATCACGGAAGCCAACCGCTAGTCCTGCGTTGTAAAACAGGCTACAACACGTATGAAATAGTGCTTTACGGAGGTATGCATTTCCTCTTTTTGTCTTTTGCTTTCATGAGTTGAAAAACGTCATGAAACCCTTCTAATAGTGTCTTGGTTTTTTCAGATCTCGCTGTTTCGCGTGGAGCTTAGCGCGTGTTGTACTTCCTACTCATAGTAACCATTTTCTCAAGCCCTTAAATGGTAAGGAAAACAATCTCTCTGCCTACTCCTTTTCTTGTCTATTGAATAATTATTTTACGTATGTTATAATCTGGAATTCTATTCCAGGGCTTCTAATCTACGGCTGCTTTCTTATCCACGGCCGGATTCTAATCTACGGCCGTCCTTCTAATCAACGGCTACTTTTTACCTACGGCTGCCTTCTAATCTACGGCCGTCCTTCTACGGTCAGCTTTTTGTCTGCTGCTTCTGTCTTCCGGAGGCTGCTTGTCCGAAGTGGACTGCGAAGCCGCTTCTCTTCATTGTTACGGGTCTGCTGTGCTGCATGCCGGGTACTCTGTCCCCGGGCATCGTGGTAGTGGTTATTGTAGACTGCGGGTTCACCTGTTAAGGACCAGCGTTCCGTCCCAAGGGTGGTGTGTCACGCTCGTATGGCTGGGGCACTGTTCTGAACCGGGTGAGTCTGTTTAACTTTCAATTCCATACACACACACACACACACACTACTTCAACTAGTCCTATAAATCAGGATCTTAAGAATCTAGTTTAATGACAAGGCTAGTATGTTGTTTTAACTATCTATATAGACCCTTTTCCTTTTTTTTGTGTACTGTAACTCAATAGTTGCCTTAAATAAATACAAGTTACCAATCAAACTGTTTTATTTCATCAAGCAGAGGGTCTCCGTTTGTGCGGGGAGACTATCCACCATTTTTACTTTATTTTCGAACAATTTTGTTTATTTTAAACTTTAAAAGGCGCCCAATTCTAATCTACGGTGGATAACCTGCCCGCCTCAGGCCACAGAACTCCACCGCCCTAAGTATCTCATGCTCGCCGACGAAAAGCGGTTATAATACATACATACATACATATTCTCACACCTGTATTCCCAAGAGGGGTAGGCAGAGCACATGAATTCAAAAATCCAGTTGCACGTTTAGCAATTTCAGGGTAGCCAGATAATTAAACGTGATATTGCAGTGACAGGTTGCTAGCCCATTGCCCACAATACACTAACCCTTTCCCTGAGTCGACTCTTACGAGACCCATGGGAAGAAAGGGGGAGGTGCTATTCTAACCCTACACCACACGTGAAATAGACATAACCAAAAGACTATTTCACGCTTCGCAGCCACTTCTAGCATTATTTTAGGTTTGAAAACATACATACATATACATACATATTCTCACGCCTGTATTCCCAGGAGGGGTAGGCAGAGCACATGAACCCAAAAATCCAGTGCCACGTTTAGCAATTTCAGGGTGACTAGATGGTTAAACGTGATATTGCAGTGACAGGTTGCTAGCCCATCGCCCACAATACACTAACCCATTCCCAGAGTCGACTCTTACGACACCCACGGGAAGAAAGGGGGAGGTGCTATTCTAACCCGGCACCACACGTAGTAGGTAGGTTTGAAAACAGATGGTAGTATAATAGTATGTAGAACTAGGCCCTAGTAATAAGTTTGTCGTAAATACTGTATCTTTTTCTGTGTTACCAAGCTTTTACTGGGAACCGATGCCACTTTGGAAGAATCAGACGCGTCCCTTGGGTGGGATCCGGATGGTTCCCCAAAAGTTGGCGGTACACTGGATGCAAAGATAAAGTAGAATAAAACAGAGTAGACGGAGAGAAAGTTGTATACATACACACATAACGGCTGTATTCTTGAATGAAACGCTACATTGGGTAACTTCAACATAATTTATCTTTAGGTTTTGAGTTGGCAGGTATTATATAAAAGTGACAGGTTGCTAGCCTGTCGCCTAAAATATACCTTGACCTTCCTTAGTCGACTCTCACGACATCGACAAAAGAAATGGTGTAATTCTAAACCCGGCACCACACGGAACTAAAATATAAACATAAATATACATACACACATACATAATGACATACACATACAATCACACCACTATTCCCAAATGCAGTAGCTCATCTCACGCTTTATAGCCACTTCTAGCATAAATTTTAGGTTTGAAACAGGATGGAACGTACAGTCAAGGAAATTGATACCTGTGCCACTTTGAACCTTTTCATAGTGAATTTCATATTGCTTGGATTAGTAAAAAGTATGGTATGTCATAGTGACATTTCTTGTGAAAAGGTACAAAGTGGCACAGTAATCAATTTCCTTGACTGTACCTATAGTACATACCTACAAGTTGCTAGCCCGCCGCCTAACGCATGCCTAAACCTTTTTCTTTAGTCGCCTCTTACGAAATCCATGGAAGACATGGAGAGGTATTATTCTAATCCGACACCTTACGATTTCAAAATTTAGTTTTTTTTCAAAAAAATTGGTTAGTAATGCTCTGTTTTCATCTCTTTCTCTAGTGTGCCCCAGTGTTTCGGCTTAGATTCAACTCGAGCGCTGGGAATTTATTTGATGGCAACCTGACAGTCGAGGTCAGAATACTTACTGAATATCACGTATGGTAATGTATTTTTCCTGCTTTGCAAAGCTCTGGCTTAGAATACTTAAGAACAACCTAATTTTAGATAACGTTGTGAAAAAAGTCGACAATAGAACATACAACTTTATAGTGGAACCAAAAGAAGTTGATTTTTAGTTTCTTTTGGTTGTTGGATGTAAAAATTCGCCTAATTTTTATTTTCATTTATCCCTATTCCTAAGTCTTCAGAGCTACACCTATACAAGTAATAGCTGCACTGCGGAACACTGTTAAGTTTCTCCATATACAACGGGTTACAAAAACCGGGTAAAAAAAAGTAAAATTATTAAACCCTAGTAGGCTGTCACTTAATAGAACTGAAGCTATCATAGATTATTTTACAGAGTGTATTCTTTGACAGATGTCCAATTTTTCATTCAAAATGGTGTGCTAACTCAATAAGAGGAAATAATGGTTTCCTTTTTCAAATATTTTAAATTGACTCCTTGTAATGGGCCTGGCCATTTATGATTTAACCCCCTTTCTGCTTCACCCGTATTTTTGTAACTCGCGTTGTACAAACCGTTTACGACGTCAGTAGCACGTACGGAATTCAGTAATAGAACTGATTTAGCTGTCTCACACTTCATCTGCCCAAACCTAATCTCCATTCAACTTCTCTTTTACAACTTCGACCAACCCGTTCCCAACCTCCTGTAATCTCTTTTTATAAGCAAAACCCTATATTTTATTCACAACTGGTCGCCATCAATTTTACTGGCACGCTTGAGCGCAGAGCGTGAATTTTGCCTGAAGTATAAAGATTGGAACACCTCATCTGTAGGGCGCGGTGGCGCGCGACGTCCGAAAAGAATTGGAGGACAAAAGGTGAACGGACGTGGGGGGAGTTGCAGCGAGTGATGGTTAATTTTGAAGGGTTAGGCGCGGGACGGAAGGCTCAGTTGGGAGTGAGGCGGTCTAGAGATCTTGATGTCGCACGATCGAATCCTTGGAAAAACTAAAAACGTTTTAAATAAAAGTCAGTGGGTCAAGGAATACGAATTCAAAACTATGGGAAGCTAAGTAGGGTAAGTAAAGTACTCGTTGTTTTGAACAAAAAAAAGTTGAAGAAGAAAGTAGGAAAATTTTAAAAATATAAATCTGAATGAGTTTTCTTGTAGTTTAAGAGATCAGTGACGTATGTACAAAAAGTTGAACCTGAGATATGTATTTACAAACTTACAAGAAATATGTCGAACTAATCTCACTTTATGACCAGAATGTATAGACAAAAAAAATTAGTCGTAATCGTAATGTTTGCGTGAACAGAGCGATGGCGTGCAGTGCACGTTTAGTCGCATCTTAGATGAAGGCCTACAACTACAATCTAGGCTGAAACATGTCGAGATATTATAATTATGAAACTACCGTTTGCACTAATGATGAAAAAATACTTAACTCACGTCTAAAACATACAAAGTTCGTGCAATAGAACACTAAAGGCACATTAAAAAAAAAACAATATTTAAAATCGATGTTAAGTTTGTGAACGAAGTACTTTTAAAAACGAGTAGATCTCGTCTTTTGTAGTTAATTATTAGTAAAGTTTTATTTGTAATCTTGACTTGTATTAGTCGTAATTTAATAAACTTATTTCTACCTTGTAAACACAGGCCAATTTTTGCAGGTCAAATGTGACCCACTTCTACTTTTCATGACAATAATGTAAATATCGTATATTTATGATACGCACGAACGATGTAACGACGATGTTTTAAGATCCAAAATCGACGTAAAACTATCTGTTTACGAACAATACATTTTTAAACATCAATGTATCGTCTGCATACCTAGTCCCGCATCGCCCCAAATTCAAACTGAACTGCAACTGAAATAAAATTGCATTGGAACCTAAAAATAGGACTATTAATTGTTAGCAAACAAAAGGGAACAATATCACTCGGCTACAGCTATTGTTTTCCACATGAAGAGAAACCGTTACTGGATATTATTTCGCTTTAAATCAATTTGCAATGTAACCAAAATTTTTGAAAAATATTTTACATTTGATAGATATTCCCTGCATGGAATTGGGAATTGAAAAAAGTATTGTTAGTTGGTTTGGACACATAGAGAGGATGGATGAAAGAAGACTGACAAAACAAATCTATACAGGGAATGTGGATGGGTACAGTGGGAAGGGAAGACCTAGACGGACGTTCCGTGACCAAATCGCGGACGTTTTAGAAACAGGTCAGGTCAAGAGTACCCGAAACCGACGAGTATGTATGAGGAGATTGATGAACGTGGATGAAGCAAAAGATGTATGTCAGGATCGTAGCGAGTGGAACAAAGTAGTCTCTGCCTACCCCTGTGGGAAAGAGGCGTGACGATATGTATGTATGTATGTATGGAATTGGGTTAATAATAACACCGTGGGTGATGTTTGTGTGATGTCGGGCTTAGAATAACACCTCTCCATTTTTCTCGTGTCGTAAGAGGCGGTACAGATATAATAATATTTTAGTTGAAAAACTTGTCACCTGCCATATCAACTAAAAAATATGCTAGACGTGGCTATGAAACGTGAAATAGTCATGGATTTAATATAAATGATAACAATGAAGGTAGTTGTGCGCCGGTATCAAATTCGTCGAGCATGAGCAGTCGCGCGAAGAGAGCGTGCGCGCAGTACGCGTTTGGCAGCGGCAGCCGCCGCAGCTCCTAGATGAAGGGCTACGAATTAGCCCGAAACATGTCGAGCTGAACTCGATTTAAAACGTGAGTTATTCGAAATTTATAAGATGAGTCATGGGTTTGTCTATGTGATGTTTTGTGTGCTCTGTCTACTCATTTAGAAATACAGGCGTGTTAGACGTGGCAACCAAACGTGGAAAATGTCATGGGTTCCGTGTGCTCTGCTTATTTCGTTTGGGAATACAAGAATGCTGTATGTGTGTAGTAAAAACTTTTCTTAACATGTATCATGCATTTTGTGGTTGCTTTTGTATGTAAAGTTTTTTTTATTACTATTATTGTTTCCCGTGTGGTGCCGGGTGAGAATAGCACCTCCCCCTTTCTTCCCGTGGGTGCCGTAAGAGTCGACTCTGGGAAAGGGTTAGTGTATTGTGGGCGATGGGCTAGCAATCTATCACTGCAACATCACGTTTATTCATCTGGTTACCCTGAAATTGTTAAACGTGGCACTGGATTTTTGGATTCATGTGTTCTGCCTACCCCTTTTGGGAATACAGGCGCGAGAATATGTATGTATGTATTATTGTTTTTGGAAAAAACACTTTGTGCCAAATTTCTTGGTATCTTGGCTGTTTGATTGAACGGCTATTTTAACCAGTTGGCTGTGACATATGCATATTACTTCATACATACAATCACGTCTGTATTCCCAAGTGGGGTAGGCAGAGCACACAAAACGCTACATAGACAAAACGATGACTATTTTACGTTTTGTGGCCACTTCTAGCATATTTTTCAGGTTTTAAAGTGGCAGGTACAATAGTGACAGGTTGCTAGCCTGTCGCCTAAATAAACCTTAACTTTAGTCCTTAGTCGCCTCTTACGACATCCACGGAAGAAATGGAGAAGTGTTATTCTAAGCCCGATACCATACGGGTAATTCTCATTAGTTAAAAACACGGGGGGTATATTTCTTATTAGTTTCAAAACGCTAGAAGTAGAACCCCGCTGCTAGTGAGGCGCTCCACCGTTCGTTATTCAGACGCGGGCCGGCAGTCACCTGATTACGCGCTCCGCTGCCCTAGGGACGGGGTAAGATATCGATAGACAGCTCAAATACGTACATACATCACGCGAGGGAAACGGATTGCGAAAGTTGCACAGAGAAAACCATTACTAATCCACGTTTTTACAACTTGAAATTTGCAAGACCGTAAAAGGCTCTTTTACAGGTCTTTTTTGAGTCTACCAGCACTTCGTCAGTTAAGAAGCAAGGTACGAACAATCACGCCTATGTTCCCAAATGAGGTAGCACGCAAAACCCTTCGCAAAATTTCACGCTTCGCAGCCACTTCTAGTATAACTTTAGGTTTGAAAACAGATGGAAGAGGTAACTATAATAGTGGCGGGATGCTAGGCTGTCCCTTAAACCTATTTCCTTAGTCGCCTCTTACGACATCCATAGAAGAAATGGAAAAGTGTAAGGTAATTATAAATAAAGTTAAATAGGACAGCAAAATTAAATCACTAATCTACTTGATTGTTTTCATTCTCCAAGAGATGTATCGAGGTCAACATAAATTTATACCTTAAAAAAATAAATGTTTTTTCTGACTGTACTGTGTAGTGTTCAAAGTCAACCAGGACGCCATGTTAACTGGTAGGGCCATTGTTAAACATAGGGAGATTAGTTTCGATCTATCTAAATTAAATTTTGAATGTGATTCCGAATCCAACAAACAAGAGCCTTGCGAGCTGGTTTCCATAAAGAATCAAAGGACTCGCCAATGCAAATAATATGAGCCCACTCTTGACGGAGTTGTATCACAGCACATTTAAAACATCTTTAAAAAGACAAAAGATTGTGGGTACCCCGAGACTGTAAAGAACATAAACTTGTCTGAATTCCATCCCAAACCACGAGTAAACACCTCTACTTTTATCGATATCGATACTCGGCGCACACCCCATCCCCAGTGACATTCTGGCAGCTTTAAGTGCGCATTTGGTTCGCCGGCCTCCGGTTAAGTACACTAACGGTTTTGAATATATGAATCGGACTCAAAGGCAACGGACTACCCTAGTCCCGTGAAATTCTAGTGCATTAGGCTTGTTGCATTTGCTATGCAGTTACGTAACACGTACATGACGCCTGTATCGCTAAGTGGGGTGGACAGAGTACACAAAATGTTACGAAGTCTATGTCTATGACTATTTCACGTTTCTAAGACAGGTTTTGCATAATTTTGAGTATGATAGTGGCAGGTACTCTAAAGCACCAAAAACAACAAAAAATCGGGGTGAGTAAGAGACAAAATTAATATGCATAAGTCGATTTTTTTAAGATTTAAATGGGAAGCAAAGGAAGCAAAAAAGTAGAATTGCAGTAGAAATGAGAGTGTTAAGAAGTGTGGAAGGTGTATCACAGAAAAAGAAATAGTGTGATATGGTAACAAGATGAGAAAGATCACGATTGACAAGAGTAGAAAAAAATATGCTTAGTTGGTTCGGACCTAGTAGAAAAAATGGATGAAAGAAGATTTACTTAACTTATTTATTCGAGGAATGTTGGATGGGTGCATTGGGAGGGGAAGACTCTGACGGACGTTCCGCGACCAAACGGGAGATTTTTAGAAACAGGCTGACCTGTTTCTGAGACAGGTCAGTATCCGAAACCGACGAACAAGTATGAAGAGATTAATGAATGTGGATGAAGCCAAAGAGCCAGGATCGTAGCAAATAGAACAATGTGGTCTCTACCCACCCTTGGGAAAGAAGCGTAACATGGAATCATAGTTTTTATGTTCAGCCATTCAGTTTTTTCGCCCAACCAAATTATCTGTAACAATATTCTGACATCAAAATCGCGTGTTACTTACACTCCCATCCAAACGCTCACATCTCCCATCAACCACGTTAGCAACTTAGACCTTCTATAGACGACTAAAGGTCACAATTACAAGTTAGTGTGACAGAGAATTACGTCATTTTGTATAGTTAACGATGCTGTGGGGTAAAAATGGGTCCCCGAAGTAATTTGCCAGTATTACAGTCGCTTATTGGGGTAGTTATCTTGTCACGTGATAACATAATTGGCTATAAAAAGAGTTAGGTATGCTGAAATACGAGAACTAAAGGGCTCATAGCTGAAAGAATGGTACTTAACGGGCTAATTTGATGTGTAGGGCAGACTACGGCGCCGAAATTTGTTATAATAAATATGTATGTTAGTTGTGTCGGGTGGTGTGGTATCGGGTTTAGAATAACACCTCTCCATTTCTTCCATGGATGTCGTAAGAGGCGACTAAGGACATAGGTAAAGGTATACTTTGGGCGACAGGCTAGCAACCTGTCAATATTGTACCTGCCACCTCAAAACCTAAACAATACTATGCTAGAAGTGGCCACAAAACGTGAAATAGTCATCGTTTTGTCTATGTAGCGTTCTGTGTGCTCTGCCTACCCCGTTTGGGAATACAGGCGTGATTGTATTTTTTTTTATGTTTTTACAAAAATCCGAAAATATTGTTTCGTCTTTTGTTTTCCGGTTCTTAGTCAACCCCGTAGTATCGCGATATCGAACGATAGCAAGTGCGTACGCGCCGACTAAAGGAACTTCCGTACGGGATGTAAGTAGGTAAAACATAGGGCGCAATGATCTGAAAAGCGATGAAGCATTTGGTTAAAATATTTACTGTAAATTTTCGGTCTTCCTGTCTATGCCTTTTGCTACAAAAGTCACATAAATACCTAATGTAAGGTAACATTATAACTTGTCATACAGTAAAGTAGACGTCAGCGTCGTTAACCGCCTTGTCTAAAAAGCGCTAAGTCATCGTCGAATAGACGCCCAGTGACGTCATAATGTTTCCTCGGAGGAATAAGGACGGAGACGTTATTATATTGTTAGAGTTTCTGTATGTTTTAAGGTAAGACTATGTATTGTTGTATTTAGAATTAAATACAACGGTAGGCACACGAATCAGACAAAACCATGATTATGACTACTTCATGCTTCGCAGCTACTTACAGATTTTTTAGGTTTGAAAACCGATGGTAGAGGTAGTATAATAGTGACAGGTTGCTAGCCTGTCGCCTAAAACGTACCTACATAAACTATACTAAACTATTATTTTCTTAGCCGCCTCTTGCAACATCTATGAAAGAAATGGAGAAGTGTTATCTTATCCCGATACCGCATAGAAAATTTGAGTTAAACAGTCAAGTTACAATAAAATTAAATGTCTCCATTTTTTCTGTGGATTAGAGAGAGTGAGAGAGAGAAAGCTCCAATATAAATTTATCTCTCTGTCTCCAAGTAGATGCGATCCCCTTTACGTTTATCGTACCACTTACTGGATACTCTGTAGGACAAACATTTTCAACAGTAAAACTCAAAATGTTGACGTAAGGATCACTCATGATGCGTACTCTTCCTTCATTACTTACTCTAAGTGCAAAACTCAGAAGTGACATTGTATAAAGCGTCAAAGTTTCATAATTGTTCTGAAATGACAAAGCAAAGAGTTCTGGATACGAAATTCAAAGATCATCATTGGATTTATGTGAGAGATAGAAAACGTGATATGACACGAAAAAGTTAGAATTACATTTTTTGGGCATTTACAAATTACAATTTAGTTTCTTCATTATTCAAAATTAATTCCTATTGGCTATAGTCGCTTGCTTTTTAAAAATCACACCAAGAAATCGATCGCTTTGCATTTAATGACTTGACATCCTAAAGGCGAACGCCGAGTGTAGGTATGAAAAGTGAAGTACCATCGCGGACAGGGATTGTTGAGCCACTTACCTATGTTTGTAACTTGGTCGTGTAAAACTAATCCAATAGCTGACATCTAGTCGGTCACATCGGTCATTGATTACACGTCTAAATTGCGAACTGTGTCAAGTGTCTCAACAATCCCGGTTCGCGACTGTACATACACTTGATTGAAGTCTGTGCGTATTTTTTTAATTATAATGAAAACTGGTCAAGTGTGTGTCGGACTCACACAGACACGGTTCTTTAAGGACGTCCTCGTTTGATTATAATTAGGTACTAGGTAAACATTTCGAAAGTCTTGCTTGACTTCAAATTATAAAGAGTACATGCATACAGAGGAGTCTCTGAATTAGTATCCCGTACCGTACAGTGGTTTACCTTATTATTTTCTAAGATTACGCCGGGATTTCTCATTTTATTTCTTCCTTTTCCTTTCACTTCGTCTTCTTAGCCGGTTTTTGTTAACGCTAAGGCCTCTTTTCCACGGACGGTGTATAGCCGTAAAAAACTACGGTTAATTAACCGTGTGTTGTGTAGACACGGTCGTCAGTGTTGTATGGATCACTATGGACGCTTGTTGACGGACACGGCAGAACTACGGCCCGGCGCCGTCAACAAGCGTCCATAGTGATCCATACAACACTGACGACCGTGTCTACACGGTTAATTAACCGTAGTTTTTACGACTAAAAACCGTCCGTGGAAAAGAGGCCTAAGTCTACTTATTATGAAGTGCCTACCCCTTCCGAATTTAATATAAACTCTGACAACTGAAAGAGTGACAGAAGAGTTTTTGTCAACGGAAACTTTTTAATGTTATTAAAATTATAAACTTTACCGTTATTTATATCGACTCAAAAACATGAAGCCAATCACGATAGTTTAGGAGCCCCCTTAATTTTTTTTTTTTTTTTCGCATCAGCATTGCGATACAGCGAGGAAACGCTGCCAGCATCTTTGGATCCATGCCTCGGGGGTGCCCATTTTTAAATATAGTTTACATTTAAGTTAGTTGTAGGTATATAATTTTAATTGTTTTTGTTTTGTACATATTTTCCTGTCCTGAGAATAAATATATTTGCAAACAGTTATTTATATTTTTAGTATTTGGTGTTATAGCGAAAAATAGAAATACATCATCTGTGAATATTTCAACTGTCTAGCTATGAGATACAGCCTGGTGACAGACGGACGGACAGAGAAGTCTCAGTAATAGGGTCCCGTTTTCACCCTTTGGGTACGGAACCCTAAAAAGTACAAAGTGCAAAGGCCAACTTATCCGAAAAAGGATCTCTATCAACCTTTGGGTAGTAAAGAAGATTAATAACGTTAGTGTTTTATTTCGAACTATTTCTGTGTGGTGTCACTTCTCCAGTTCTTCCGTGGATGTCGTAAGAGGCGACCAAGGAAATAGGTTTAGGTGTACTTTAGACGACAGGCTAGCAACCCGTCACTATTTTACTACCTTTTCCATCTGATTTCAAACCTAAAATTATGCTAGAAGTGGCTGCGAAGCGTGATTTAGTCATAATCATGGTTTTGTCTTTGTCACGTTTTGTGTGCTCTGCCAACTCCATTTGGTAACACAGGCGTGATTGTATGTATGTATGTTTATTTAGAACGTGTTTATACGAATCAGCCACTTAAATAACAATTTGTCGATTACCGTGACAACCATGAACAAGGCAACCAATAAGTACTATTTAACGACTTTCTTACAATAAAAGAATCATTAATTACTTGTTTATTTAACCCCAAAACATCACACTAGGCGCCATTTTGATAAGCCGCGACACTACGTCGTTAAGTTACAGTAAACCTTTTGTTGACAGTACGAAAATAACCGTAGAAACATACATACATAACGCCTGTATTCCCAAGTAGGGGAGGATGCGAAACGGTAAATAAAAGAAACAATGACTACTTCATGATCCATGGTTACTTTTAGGTTTAACTATAAATGGAAGAGGTATAACAGTGACAAGATTCTAGCCTATTGCCTGAAACATTATGTCAACCTACTTCTTTAATCGCTTCATGCGAATCCCAAGGAAGAAATGGAGTGGTGTTATTCTAAACCTGGCTCCACACGGGGGCCGTCATCACACCACAAACTGTACCAATTGGTTAGGTTATTAAACTAAAATCGTTTCTCTTTCACTTTGATAAGATTAAAAAATATTACAAACATACATACATATTCTCACGCCCGTATTCTCTAGAGGGGTAGGCAGAGCAAGTGAATAAAAAAAAAACCAGTGCTACGTTTAGCAATTTCAGGGTAACCAGATGGTCAAACGTGATATTGCAGTGACAGGTTGCTAGCCCATCGCCCACAACCCACTAACCCTTTCCCAGAGTCGACTCTTACGACACCCACGTGAAGAAAGGGGGAGGTGCTATTCTAACCCGGCACCACACGGGAAAAATATTTATGTAACGAAATAAGCCATTAAAATAAGTGTCGGGTTTAGAATAACATCTGACCATTTCTTCTGTTATGTAGATGTTGCATGCGCTCTGCCTACCCCATTTGGGAATATAAGCGTCCTTTCACATTTATGTTTACGTACAGTCGCGAACCGAGTTTGTTGAGCCACTTGCCACTGTTCGCAATTTAGACGTGTAATCAATGACCGATGTGACCGACTAGATGTCAGCTATCGGATTAGTATTACACGACCAAGTTACAAACATAGGTGATTGACTCAACAATCCCTGTTCGCGATGATACACCGATTAACTACTGATTATTACTGACATGAACATTAATTGCGTATTGTAATTTGACATTATTCGAGGGTCCCCTGGTGAAACCCGATAATTAGCAAAAACCTAGTTTTGAGGTATTCACTGTTGAAAGTTTACAAGGCCGTAACTCTGAATGAAATACATAATATGTGTATCATAATAATTTTATAAATTAGATAATTTAATCTAGATCAAGTTTTTAGACTTTTCAGACTCCAAGTTCAAATACATTTCCCTAAAAAAAATATTTTATGACCACGGGTACCGACTTATCGGGTTTTAGCGTAACTAAAAAGAGGCATTTTATAAGTTAAGTCCTTAGTCATGAGGCAGAAAAATAACAGAAAAACAGCCAAAATGGATATTTTAAAGATTTTTCAAAGCGCGTTTATGTACTCTGCCTGCACTGCCTCTATTAATAGAGGCGTGAGAATATTTTGGTATGTATTTCAAAAAAATATGTAAAAAACAAATTAATTTATGGCAAAAATAGTTACGTCTTCATCCGATTCCCGTGATTCATTACTGTTATATATCATTTAGTTTCGTATCCAACCGTGATATTGCTCAGGTATCTTACTGCACGATTGTTGACGAAATACATAATATAAATACATAAACGTCACGCTTTATTCCCTGCGGGGTAGGCAGGGAAAACAGCACCAATCGCTCCTACTCTGACATACTTCCCCGGTTTCACTCACATCACTCTCGTCACACACGCTCGACGGTTTTGGGTACTCCTAATTTGGCCTCTCTTTAGAACCTCGCTGATTTCATCGATATACGACTTACCCCACTACACTTCCCTTGTAAATAAAATTTTGTTTACACAGCATTCCTCCATCCACTTTCTTCAAGTGCCTAAACCAACGCAACATATCTCTATCCTTGTCATAATACTTTCTTTCAGGCCACACTTCTCTCTAATCACTCCAATAATTCGGTACTGATTTCAGCAAACGTCCCGCTATCGCCGATTCATTCATGTGATTATTCTTAACAGCTGCGACGTATATTCCTTGACAACCAAACAAACAACAATCCAAACACAAAAAATAACAGATTAAGAAACATCAAAACGGCAATATGAAAGTCAGTTTTAGGCTTACAATTCCGTGGGATCCGGATTTAAGCAGATTCATTAAATTCTTGCAGTATTTAACTAGATGTTATAAGTGTAGTGTAGTGTAGGAACAGATATTAACAACCTAGAGCGGGTAGTTAAATAACTTGCACAGTTACAGCCAGGCGAAAGCTTCCCTCCGTGTTCTCTATTCCTCCCGATCCAACCTGAAATCAGTCGCCTGCCCCGTCATCGCCATCCATCTCTTAGCACCCACTCTGTAACATTATTATTGCATCGCAATCCATGCTTTCTCGGCTGACGCGGCCTATTCAGTGCCATTTTAACCTGGCCCTGACTTTGACAATGCGCAACAATGTAGTAATTATAAGTTTTTTTCGTGAATTTTTTTGTGTGGGTGCTTTGTCTGTTTGTATCCCAGCTAAAGTTTTAGGATACACGAAAAACGCAGTAAAATAAAGGTATAGTTTATTATTGAACTGATTATCTTGGTCTTTGGCGAAGATTTTATTTTATGCTCCAGATCATAAAATTGACGTTTAGAGCACTTAGATAGAGGTAATACATATTGAGAATAGAACTTTGGGAGGATAAGAAGTGAAGAATATTTTGTTTTACAAAATGGCTTTGTCTTGCAAAACTAACAACAATCTGACAATGATCTTTTAGTCAAAAAATTGATATTGAGACCCATCTATTGCCATTTTACCACTTAATAAAGCGAGATGGCAATGCCGCCTCTTGAATATAATTTTACCGGCGAGCTACACACCTGAAAATCATATGAAACACTATATCTACGGAGAATGATAGTTGAAATGTTACTATTTAAATGATAATTTGTTATAAGTAAAATTGTCAAGCTTACGTTTAATTACATTTACCTAGCTCGATCATCCACCACAACATTGAAATTTGGCCATGTTATTACATCAAGCTGTATTGTCACTAGAAACTTTACCTATCTAGGTAACTTGTACTTCTCGTTAAGCGTCGCAGCCATAACGTTTTGTCACAGTACAGGCGCATGAACTTGAAATGGTTAGTACTATATTAGAATTATCGGGCTTTACCGCTATACGATCTAATACATTTTTATTAACAGTGTCATATAAGTACCCTGTAACTGAAGTTATCGTATCAATTTTCTTAGAAATTTGTTTCCGATAAGTACTAAAACTATATTTGTCGGGTTTTACCATTGGTCGAAATATTCAAATAGTTTAATTATCTTCGTGCTAAAATCTGACATATATGGATAAAGGTTTCTGTTTTTCATAAAATACTACTTTATTATTGAATAATATTTAAGTAAAACCTGTTAAAAGCTAATTAACTGGTTCCATATTAATATTTAAGTTATTATTTTTGAAATCTCGTTCGCAGTGAATACTTATAAATATATATTATCTGGTTCTTGCTGTACGTATAACCAAAAAAATGAAGCCTTAAACATAGTTATATTATTTTACAGTTAAACAAATGTAAAAATGTTGGAATTTATCGGGTTACAATCCTTGCTAAATCAGTGATATGAATGAAATCGAAAAAACTGTAAATGCCATTAGATAGAGCTTGAAAAATGCTATATAGTGGCATTGATAGGTCAAAAACCCAATTTTTGCTACTTATCGGGTTTCATTCGGGGACCCTCGTATTATTATTATCATATGAAAATGTATCTAATGTTAAATATAACTGTGCAAGCTGCCTTCTTTTTAGGATTTTGCTGTGCCCAACAGGGTCCACAATTAAGTTTTTTTTTTTTTACAGTTAACTTAAGTTTACCTAACACCATTTTGTAAACAATTTGTGGAATGCAATAAATGATTGAGTATTGAGTAACTAACTCAATAATCGTACTGTTTTCCCTTAATCCCCTGTTATTAATCATCATTAATCATTGCCGTTATAGAGGCTAAGAAAACTTGTTGCTCGATTAATCTAAGATGTTTATTGCTCCGGTTTAAGTTTTACGCGGTAACTTTAATTGAGTAAGTTAAATAAACTGCACGAGTTTTCAACTTGGCCTGTGGAGTTGTTTGTAATTGTTGTAGTGTGGATACAGTAAGCAATCTTCATACAGTCAGGGAAATTGAATGTTTAGCAGGTTGAGATACTTCTAAAATTGACCGTATTACTATTTCCAGCCAGTTGCATGACATAAATACTCAATATTGAACTTTATGGTGAAGTTTGTCCTATTATGTGAACAAATTATGAAGGCGGTCAACCTGCTAAACAAGCTTGTCTCAAGCAAAATCTTGAGGGTCTAAGGCCTCGTTTAGGTGCTGCGCAGACGACAAACTATCCGAGATGCACTTTTTTGTCTGTGAAAATATAAACTATGAAATAATATGCAGTAACGCACGCGACGCACAAAATGTCCGGCGCACAATTAATACAATCTATGCAGACTTTTTGTTCGCCGCAGACTCGATCGCACAAAAGTCTGAGACGCGGAGTGTCGCGTGTGGCGTGGCGTCTGGTGGTGCGTACCGCTGTGTCAGAAGTCTCTTAAAACAATATGATGTTATGCTCGTTTTTTTCGTATGCATACTGTTATGAATTTTTGAGGTTTGCTTGGAAACTTAGACATAATTTAGTGATGTCATGTGGCGTCGCGTTTAGAACAACACTTCTCATTTCTTCCGTGGACTTCGTACAAGGTGACTATGATAATTATGCTAAGATGTATTTTAGGCGAAAGATCTAAAAAATAGGCTAGAAGTGGCTACAAAACGTGAAATGGTCATGATCATGAATTTGCACATGTAGCGTTTCGTGTGCTCTGCCAACTCTATTTGGGAAAGCAGGCGTGACTTAAAAGTACACTGTTTTAGTACGAACGTCTTATATTACCCTCTAGGTAAGTACGCGGCGCGATACTGGTTGGATGCGCTGTGACCCTTTAATGTTAGCAGATATCCTGCTGTATTATACTGTGCAGGAATCTAAGAATTGGTTTATCTCTCTAGACGTTAAATTACTTTAGCTAGCAATTAAATAATTAACGTTTTCTGTGATTAAGTTATGTGGCTGTTATCATCTTAAGTCTTAACTTGAAATAACTAATTTAGGACCTCAAACGCAGACAAGAATTCCATACATGGGTAAATATTTGGGCGTTTGAACCGCTGTCATCTTTCTCAACACTTTTTTATGAGATACTGTTGGAAAGACATTTTTTTATTAAAGTATACCTATGTTTTGTTATAAGGAACATTTTGACTAAATGTTAAGTTGTTAAAGGGTAAATATTCAGACGTTTGAACCGCCGCTGTCATTATTCTCAACACTTTTTTTATGAGATACTGTTGGAAATGTGTATATAATAGTCTAGTGTGTACCTATTTGCAAGACATAAACACTATATGACACACGTATTATACCAATTTCTAAATAAATCTAATAAAAAAGTGTTGAGAATAATGACAGCGGTTCAAACGCCCAAATATTTATCCATCTAAAAGATCACGCCTGAATCGACATGTTTCGGGCCAATTTATGACTCATTATCGGGAGCAACGCGCTGCGTCAACAATAACTTAGCTGCGGATAAATGCGCGCCATATACCTACGCCACTTCTTTGTAGTGTATCTTTGATGTATTGTGGGCGATGGGCTAGCAACCTGTCACTGCAATATCACGTTTAACCATCTGGTTACCCTGAAATTGCTAAACGTGGCACTGGATTTTTGAATACACGTGCTCTGCCTACCCCTCTTGGGAATACAGGCGTGAGAATATGTATGTTTGTATGTATGTATGTATTCGCATGAATGCATGCATGCACGCTTTATTTATTCTCTATTCTTTATTTTAATTTTAGTCTTGTAATTTAAATCGTTTATACTCTGTAAACTACTAATTAAGGCTAAAATTGTGAAAATGTCCTAGTGGAGGAGCGAGGTTTCCTGCTACAGGTATGATTAATACCTACTAGGAGGCCTCAGCCACTTTATGTATGACCTGTATGATTTGAAATAAATAAACGATTATTATTATTATTATTATTTATATTTTTAGTATGAGCGAGTCACACGTTAGTTTTATGTATAAAATCACGGCTGTTTTCTTAAATGGAACAGGCAGAACATACAAAATATTACATTGTCAAAGTCTCCCCGTGTGGTGTCGGGTTTAGAATATTGGCGATTAGGTGGAGGGTTCGCAGCGCAGAATATAGGCGTGATTGTATGTATGTATGTATGTATGTCAAAGTCTCGTAGCCACTTTTAACATAATTTAACATAATAATATAAACGTTGTTTAAAGAAATACATTAGTGCCAGGCTGATAGCCGGTCGCCTAAAATAAATATACCTTATATTATTTTCTGAGTCGTCGCATAAGAATCTACGGAAGAAATGGAAAGGTTATTCTAAGCCCGATACCACACGGTAACTGTAGTACTCTCTAGGTAGCTTCCACTTACCTGGTTTTATTAAGTGGTTCGTACAGAAACGTTTCCAGACATCAAAGATAGAATCTCGGAGCTGATAGAGAAAGTAAAACAAGTGGTTATAAAACGCTTTACCCGACAAAAAGGTCAATTACTGCTACATTTACCCGGCAAACTTTACCCGACTTAACTCGTACCCACTTGGGATTAAATCAGCTTTTTAAGACAAAGGAAAGTTTTTACTTCGCTTCCTTGTGACTTTATTTATTGTTGAAGTTTATAATAATTACGTAACATACCTTTTTTTTTTTAACGATGGGAAATGCGTTACGCATATGACCGCGCCGTGGGGACGGCGCGGTGGTTATGTGGGACTCTCCCCATCCCCGCCCTTCCGAGTGGAAGGAGAGGGGGGGCATCCCCACTAAAACCCATCGATGTCCTCCAGGCCTTGGTGCGACGACCACAGGTGCACTTGCGTGTTACTACCGTGACCGCCGCAGGCCCGCCTCGGCTCGTGGTGTTATGGTGCCGGAGCTCCCGCGCCAAAGAAGGGGGGTGACCGGGACACTTGGCCTCCCCCCTCAAGCGATGGGCTGCTAAGTCAGCCGCTAACTTCAAGTAGATGTAGTGCTGGAGACGGATGCTTGGTGTGTCATGGACCGAATTCCGGACCAACTTCGGGAGCTGGGAATTAAAGAACGTCTGCTCTCTGTTGTTAAGTCCCGCATCCTCAACTTCTTTGGGCACGTGTCTCGACGAGACGGAACGTCCATAGAACGCCTTGTTGTGCAAGGACGAGTGGAAGGTGTCAGAGCTAGAGGAAGATCGCCGATGAGATGGACCGACCAGATAAAGGCCAGTCCGTCAGCCACTGTCAATGAATGCTCAAGAAAAGCAGCTCTGAGAGACGAGTGGCGACGTATAGTCCAACGAGTCTCTCAGAATCCTACGTAAACATAATGGCCACGACCATTCTGTAAAAAGTGTACCGAGAAAGAAGAAGAACATACTTCAAATCTCTATTTCTTCCGTGGATGTCGTAAAAGGAAACTAAGGAAATAGGTTTAGGAATGCTTTACGCGACAGGCTAGCAATTTGTCAATTTTCTACCTCTTCCATTTTATTTTAAACGTGAAAATAAGCTAGAAGTGGCTGCGCGACGTAAAATAGGCATGGTTTTGTCTATGTAGTATTTTATTTGCTCTGCCTACCTCATTAGGAAACACCGGCGTGATTGTATGTATGTATGTTTAAAGTAACAAAAGCCTTAAACCTTGCAAGTCACCAAACGGGCGGCGTCATATTAAAGTTGGCTACCAAATATGATTTTCTATACCCTTATTTAGAAAATATATCACGTAACGCTACGGGGTGGATATTACGTGTTCCGTTATTTACTACATATTATCCACCCCTTTTATTATGTTTTAAGGGTGTATACTGGAGGATATTTAGCGTTATGATCGTTCGACGTACTCGAGATTATGCTTGGAAGATTTTAGTAACATACATGCATGTGCTAAATGGAGGCCAAATTAAGAGTACCTACCCGAAACCGTCGAGCGTGTATGACGAGAGTGATGAATATAAATAAATAAATATCACTGGACAATTCTTACACCAATCCCCTAGTCCCAAAGTAAGCAATTTAATGCCTGTGTTATGGGTACTATACTAGACAACGGATAAATTTACTTATATATAGATAAACATCCAAGACTCGAAAGCAAATATTCGTATTCATCATACAAACATTTGCCTCGACCGGGGATCGAACCCGGGACCTTAAGCTTCACAGTCAGGTTCTCTAACCGCTGGGCTATCCGGCCGCCAAAATGTGAATGTTAGCGAAGCGAAAGAAGTATGTCAAAATAGAAGCGAATGGCGCTCTGTTGTCTCTGCCTACCCCGCAGGCCGCAGGGAATAAAGCGTGACGGTTATGTATGTATGTATGTACATACATCGCGCCTGTATTCCTATTAATCGCTACATAGACAAAACTATTACAATAGACTAGATGACTAGAAAAAAACTATTTAGTCCGTCAGATAGACTACAAAAAAATATTGTACCCAAATTTTATCCTTTATTTGACAGACGAAAAATGACGATAATACAGAGCCTATAATACTAATTCATAACTTTGACTAACATTGGCTTAATAATAAGTCAAAATTAGCATTTAAGTTAAACAGAAACCTTGAACAGAACATTATAAAAGCTCCAAGAAAGGCGGAGAATTTGATAAAAGATAGTACTTATCTTTAAATAGGAAGAGGTTTCTAGATTCGTACCGAGCTCTGAGCTACCACTTAGTTTTTTATTCAAGTTTATCTATTAACGTAAGAAGATGTTTTCTTCATAAATTCGTTGAAGTAATTTGCGTTCGTTAATTTAAACTACAAGGTTTTTTACCGGAAAAAAAAGGGAGTTTTAAAAGGAAGTTGAAGTTGAGTAGGTTTCGAATTTGTACAAATCGTGATGATTTTTTAGGAAAAAAATATCCTGCTTTAATATATTCAACAAGCGTAACGTCTTCAGATATTTTGTACATGCATACATCACGCCTATATTCCCTAATGGGTAGGCAGAGCACACGAAACGTAACATAGTCAAAACCATCACGTTTAGCATAAAGTTAGGTTTGAACATAAATGGCAGAAGTACAATAATAGTGACAGGTTAGATATTTGTCTAATTGATAAAAACACTGTGGACGCAAAATTTATCGCTTTGAATTACCAAAAATAGGAAATGTATATTCCATACATTCATATAAATATCTCATATAAATATCTCATATAAGTATCCCATATGGAATATATTTATATGAGAGTAACACCATCTTTCTATCTCTAGTAAGAGCTTGATGATATGCAATTAATTATGGGGACGAGCCCATAGTCAAAATGTAAAGTCATTTAAGCTGTTATTCTGTATCTTGATTTTTTGTAATTGTTTTATGTATAATAAAGAGTCAAACAATACAATACAATACAATACAATGTAAACAAGGAGAAATCTTGCAAAATCACTTTACATACATACATACATACATAAAATCACGCCTATGTTCCCAAATGGGGTAGGCAGAGCACACAAAACGTGAAATAGACATATCCATGATTATGACTATTTCACGCTTCGCAGCCACTTCTAGCATCATTTTGGGTTTAAAAACAGATGTAAGAGGTAATATAATAGTGACAGGTTGCTAGCCTGTCGCCTAAAGAATACCTAAACCCATTTCCTTAGTCGCCTCTTACGACATCTACGGAAGAAATGGAGAGGTGCTATTCTAGACCCGACACCACACGGGTTTACTCACTCTTAAATCACTTTGCTCCATTTAATACGATTTCCAGCTTTTATAAATACCTACACGAACATAAAAACACAAATAAGTACACTTCTTTTTTCGTGAGTAAAATAAAATTTCAAGTGGAATAAAATCACTGATTTTACCCTGAAACCGGGTAATATTTACCCATTACCCATCTGCCCGGTTAAATACCTAATTGAATCGCCCGTGCACAGTTGAGGTCGTAAATTTGCGGCCCACTGTACCAACCGCGGATTAGCGCAGCGTTAAAACTGGGATTAAGTGTACGCCGCTCACACCGTGCCGTAGCAACCTCGTTATGGAAGGGCTAAGCGATTACTCAAAAATAGTGTTTTACCTACTTACGTATATCATAATGTTCTTATAGTCGCCGACAAGTTAAGTACCTGGAAAAATCTAACTTGCCAGTGTCTGTACTGTAATCAGTAGACACCAATACACCATCTCATTTTTTTTCATTATTATCGTACAAACAGTTGAGAAAGTTAAAATATTATATTTTCATATCAATAAATACTGACATGTCATACGACCAACATCTGTATCACTATTTAATTTCATAATATTATATTTTGTACTTGTATTCTAATAGCATCATTGCGCTTGTATTTCCAAATTGTGTAAGCAGATCACACTTTCGTGTTCCGCAGTCACTTACAGCACAGATTTTAGGTTTTAAGTAAGAACTTTATGTTTTAAAGTAAATATAACCTTACAGATCGCTTACCAGTCGTCCAAAATCTTATTCTTATTAATATTATAAATGTGAAAGTTTGTGAGTATGTTTGGATGTTTGGATGTTTGGATGTTTAGATGTTTGGATGTTTGTTACTCTTTAACGCAAAAAGTAATGAAGCTTATACATCAGAATAGCACATAGGCTACAATTTATGAATATTTTTTTTAATTTTCCAAAATATGACGATAAGTGCCGAGAAAGTAGGAAAAAATCTACTATCTGCTGGATATTCTGGCGGGCGCCTTCCTACTAATAATTCCAAAATCTCTTCTGTGTTAGCCCGAATTTAACGCGTGCGAAGCCGCGGGCAAGAGCTAGTATACCATAAACCATTTCCTTAGACCTCTCCAACGACATCCACGAAATAATGGCAGAGGAGCCATTCTAAACCCTAGACCACACGGAATTCTAAGCACAATTTTTTCCAAAACGTCTCAACACAATCTCACCAACGTCTGCTGCTACGTGCGATTGCCAGCAAATGACCACCTTAGCAAAGGACTATTTTGATGAGAATTAACTTTCAGTTTGTTAATTTGTTCGTCACGGTGTGAGCTCTCCCTACAATTAAGCGCCGCCGTTTTGCCCGACTGAGTTATCGAAGGTTCGCGCGAAGCAGGTGACGGCTGTTTACGTGGATGATTTCATTAAATAATGCATTACATCGATAGTGGAATACAACGGATAATATCCCGTTTAAGGGTTAAAAGTGTTTTCAACAAACAATTGAGGAACGGACAAACAAAATATACACACATACAAATCACGAGTAGACACTGGTCATAAAACGCGACAAAGTCAAAAACTTGAATATGTTTCGTTTAGTAGCTTCAATATATAAATTAAAGAGATATACCTAATAATGAGAGGTTACTTGCCTGTCGCCTAAAACGTACTTGAACCTATTTCCTTGGTCGTTTCTTACAGCCTTCATCATCCATAATAAACTCTATGCTTAGTACAGGTGATTGAATTATTTTTGTTTCATTAAAAAAAACTAATAAAACGGCTAAAAACGCATCCAAACACACCACATACACAAACAACAAAAATTGAGATTGCAATTCTACACTATGTAGACAAAACTTCCAAACGCAACCAAAATACCCATCCCAAACACTCCCAGCCAATTCCCAGCGAAAAAGATTAAACGTCGAAGTAAATATTCAAAATGTCATTTAATCTCTCCCACATTAAGCCCAATGAATCCACACGTCACCCTTTCCGGCACCCCCGATAAATGGGGGGAGGTTTAAACCGTTTAACGTGGATTTGGCGGGATGTAAGGAAAAACCTTTCTTGAAATTCTTATTTTCCATCTTACATGCGTTTTGGCGGGAGGTGGGGTGTGATTTTGTCATTGACGTACAATAAACAACTAGACTAACTATCGCTTAGTAAAATTCCTCAAAAAACGTCCGAGCGGCGTTGTCTGTGTGTGTACATCAACACATACAAATAACATGAACAGCATTCATTTAAATTAACACCTTATTTTGTAGCATTAATGTTTAATGTCCATAAAATTGTACACGACCGATAGAAGTAGTAAAATAACGTCACACGCGTCGAAAAACAACTGAACCGAAACTCTGCACAGTTGACGCGTGTACAGACTTTTGCTTCCGACATTTTTTGAGCGTGATTGGGAGTCTAGTTGTTTAATGTACGTCAATGGCTTTTGTAAGTTTATTTTTGTTTACCGGTGTGGTATAAGTATTAGCTATAAATTTTAAAATTGCTGTCCCCTCCCAGGGTAAATGTTGAAGCGCGGCCTACATAGGCATTTTTGTAACATCTTGATGTACAACATTTTCGCAATAAATGGTTCGAGTTTTAGTTTGAGTTTCAGTATTCCGCTTAGTAATACACCTTTCCATTTTTTCTATGTCATAAGGGGCGGCTGGGAAAATTAGGGCTAGCAACCAGTGACTCGAACCATTTTGTCTAAGACCTTTAAATGATTCATCATCAGTTCATCAGCCTATATATGTCCCACTGCAGGGCACAGGCCTCCTCTCAGTATGAGAGGGCTTAGGCTATAGTTCCCACGCATGCCCAATGCGGATTGGGAACTTCACACACAGCGTTGAATTACTTCGTCGCTGTGTGTAGGTTTCATCACGATGTTTTCCTTCACCGAAAAGCTCGTGATAAATATCAAATTTGATATCGCACATAAATTCCGAAAAATTCAGAGGTGTGAGCCCGGGGTTTGAACCCACGACCCTCTGCTTGAGAGGCCACAGTTCGAACCGCTGGGCTACCAAATGAATAATTTAATGAAATTAATATCTTTTTACCGTGTGGTGTCGGGTTTAGAATAACACCTCTCCATTTCTTCCATGGATCATGGATGTCGTAAGAGGCGACTAAGGACATAGGTTAAGGCATACTTTAGGCGACAGGCTAGCAACCTGTCACTATTGTACCCGCCACCTCAAAACCTAAAAAATAGAATGCTAGAAGTGGCCACAAAACGTGAAATCGTCATCGTTTTGTCTATGTAGCGTTTTGTGTGCTCTGCCTACCCCGGTTGGTACAGGCGTGATTGTATGTCATGTCATGTATATCTATCTTTAGAAGGTCCGATTGTGTCAACGAAACGTGTAATAGTCAGGATTTATTCTAACACACGTTTCGTCTGCTCGGCCCTTAAAAGAATACAAGCGTGATGTCAAAAAAAAATGGTAAAAAAACATATTTATCAGGTTTTAAGTTGTCAGCTACAATAGTGACAGAGGTTGCTAGCCTATCGCCCAAAATATACTCTAACCTCCTTAGTTGCCTCTTAGATCATCCCCGGGAGAAATGGGGAGGTGTTTTTAAAAACCCAACACCACACAGGTTAAGAAATATTCTGAAACTTTACCATAATGTACGAGTAAGTAAGTAATAATTTTACTGAAGGAAATAAACACGAATTAGAAAAAAACTTATACCTATACAAATGAAATGGCGAAGTACAAAGGCGGACTTACCCCTTTAGGGATCTGGTACAGCCAACCTTTGAGAGGCAGAGAGGAAACGTAATTATTAAGACCGACAAAAAGAAGATGTAGAAATAGCGTCCCAGCTCCCGGTCACCTGCACCATTTTCCACGTACATCCTCAAGCAATCCCGAGACCTTGTCTGGTAAATTGTCAAAATACGATATTATGTTTATTCGATTTTAATACGAAGTCACTTGCCTCGCAAGTTAATTTCCTTAGTCGACTTCGCGAAATTGAATGTGAATATTTAGGGTACGCTCTCGGTTGTTCATGTTTAGTTCGTGATTTTAATTGAGAGTAACTTGGGTACGATTTGCTCTGAACAGTTCGTAATTTGACTACTGAGTCGTGAATTTGGGAATATGCCAAGGTCGAGTTTCAGACGAATTATTTACATTACGAATGTAATACCAAATGGAGTAAACAGAGCATACGAAATGCTAAAAAGACTAAAATGTGACTACATGTTTGAAGTTTAAAGTCTCTTTTAGCGTATTATTAGGTTTTAAAAATAGATTTAAGAGTTAAAGTAGTGTGCTTTTTTTATCGAACTGAAGGCTAGGCGTCACTGGCAATTTACATGCATTACATCATATTTTATCACGCCTGTATTCCCTGGTAAACGCTACACAGTCGAAACTATGACAATCCCGCGATTCGTGTTCAGTTTTAGCATATTTTAGCTTTTATTAGATAAAATAGGTGCAATATTATGGTGATAGGTTGCTCAGAAGTATTGATTCTAAACTCGAAACCACACAAGTCATGTATGTATGTATGTAACTCTTTACTGTACAAAATAAACACATGACAAAATAACAAGTACAAAACAAAACACAAGTACAAATACGAACATATCCCAAAAGGGATCTCTTCCTGCTGACCTTCAAGCGATTGACAAAACATGTGAAATTTGAGTAGACACACAATGAAAGTTGAGAAAGAAGAAAAAAAAAAACCGTTAACCTAAATAAATAAATATATATTATAATTTACGTACTACAATAAATCTAGACATACATATGTAAGTACATAAAATACACATAATAATAATACATAATAGAC